>VCCN01000077.1:665865-678561 GCA_006491835.1 Architeuthis dux
CACACACACATGGTGTCCGTAAAATAACATTTAAATTTACAGTAAGCTGATTGGCTGATACGCTTAGCTAAGAATACAGCTAAGCATATCTGTGTTGACTGTAAACTTAAGGGAGGCAACAGATAAGTTTCTTTTAAAGAGTTATTTCCCTTTTTAAATGTTCCGTTATTTTACGATATTCCATCATGTATTAGTCTTTGTAAAGAAACAGGTGGCTCTCCCGCAAAACGATCTGATTCCTCAACTGGTAAAGTGTGAAACCAAGACTTGGAAGAGCTTTCCAGACAGTCTAACTCACTCTTGTTATTCACACAATGTTTTGGCTGATCCACTCTGTGGCCTTCCTCAGTTATACAATCCGTATGTAAAGAAAGGGACTCTTTTTTTTTTCTGGTTGTGTCAAGTAACTGTAGCAAACAGAGAAACGAGTTAAAAACATCTGCATCCTACGCTTCAAGTGTTGCTGTTTATAAAAAAATCTTTTTTTAAAGATTTGTTTGCTACCATTACTTGACACTACCGAAAAAAGATCCCTCTCTTTACATATGGATAATACACCATAGGAAGGTCGTAGAATGGATAGGCAGAAATGTCATGTGATTAACAAGAATGAGTATAATTGTTTGATAAAATCTTTGTTAATGACCCTTCTCAAAATTAGACAATATCTTTACAAAACTTCTACTGTTATTCAATTATAAATTAAATCACAATAAAAAAACAAGTGGCAAAAAGCCACATTCACACAAATTAAAAAAAAAAATCAGCAGTATATTTGCTTTTCTTTTTTATGCAGATTTAAAAAGTTTTTTATGCAGATTTAAAAATGATTTTGGCTCAAATGAAGAATCTTGACCCCCAAATTGATTTAAGTGAAAAGTGCAAATTCAG
This sequence comes from Architeuthis dux, assembly GCA_006491835.1. Classification (NCBI taxonomy): domain Eukaryota; kingdom Metazoa; phylum Mollusca; class Cephalopoda; order Oegopsida; family Architeuthidae; genus Architeuthis; species Architeuthis dux. The sequence goes on from VCCN01000077.1 coordinate 666,757, forward strand.
ATAAATAAAAATGTAATTAAAACAAGAATGAAATGTAGAATTCAGACCCCTTTAACTATATAAAAGAATATTGTGAAGAAATGGTATCACATTTCATCCTTGTTTTGATTAAATTAAATATTATGGTGTAATCTGAAAATTTGTGCTTTTCACTTGAATCAATCTGGGTGTCCAGATTCTACATTTGATCCATGATTTTTCCTGAGTATATATTTTTGGCAAAGAAATCTGGGAAAATATCTATTTGACATTTTCTGATGTCAGCAACAATCACAAGATTGATTTGAATTTGAAGATCAGTCAAAAAAGAATTCAAGAAATTAAGTTTGTAGTTTCTTACAAAGAGAGAAAAGAAATGGAAGATTTTCGATATTTCATGTCTTGCTTCATAAAATAAGAAAAAAGATTTTTTTAAATTCTTCTTCCTCAAAATACATTAAACTTCTTGTGTTTTCATTATTATTAATTTTTTGTTACTATTTACCATCATCTTAATTGTTGTTGCTTTTCATTGCAATTAAACTAGCGACTGGTTTCTCTTCAGCAGTGAGTAAATAACTTAACAGCGCGGATCGGAATAAGTTCCAGGTGAGAATCGAACTCCCAACTCTCTAGAAATTTATTTATTTATTCACTGCTAAAGGGAAACCAGCCTGAGTTTAGTTGCAATAAAAAGCAACAGCAATTAAGATGAAGATAAATAGTAGCAAAAAATTAATAATAATGATTTACAATACTTCATCTAAAATAAATAAAAATAAAATTGGATTCTTGTTTTATTTTAAAATATTGAATATGAGGAAAACATGGAGTTTTTAAACGTCATTATTGAATCATTTGAACGGATTTTGACACTTAACTGTCTTTTTGAAGTACTGAAATGTTTTTCTTTCATGAATTCTCTTATTTCTTTTTTATTTATTAGCCATTTTTAACATCTGTGTGCGCATGTAAACTTTTCGCACACACGATGTTAAAAATAGCGCATAAAGAAATAAGAGAATTCATGAAAGAAACGTCAAGACGTGTTAAAATCAGTTCCATTCAAATGATCCAATAAATCTCCTTGTTTGCCAAATCTAAAAGCTGTCTTAGCGATCAACAATTGATTATATGTTCAATAATTCATTTCAACACGTGACACCATGACATCACGTTCTAATTTCAGATTTCTTTCTTTTAATATCAATCCAAGCCAGGGTTGCCATTTTGGCCAAATTTGGCCTTTTTGAAATGCATTTGGCCATATTAAAATTTTTTACCATTTTGACTTTGTTGTGGTAGAATTTTTAATAGATTCTTATTTTTGGTGTGTATTGCAGTGTTGCTATGTTTAATAAACAATCATTATTATTAATTCTTTTATGCTACTATTATTTACTTTCATCTTATTTTTTTAGTTAGCTTTTTATCGCAACTTTACTTTACTCAAGCAATCATCGTAAAGTTGTGATAAAAAAGTAACTGAAAAATTAAGATGGAGGTAAATAGTCGCATTAAAAAAATAAATAATAAAATAATTGCTTTTATAAACAATTTTGCATTTGGCCATTTTTTGCGTGTTTTGGCCAGAAATGCCTGCAATTATCTGGCCACCCTGATTCAAGTAAAGAAATTAAATCGTTCAATTGTCAGTCTAACATGAAAATTATCTTAATGACCCGATATTGAAATGAAATTATATACGTACAGAATTTTTTTTTTTAAATCAAAATATTTTGTTTTGTATTTTGGGATCCCCAAATAAATACAGTGATCATGAGAAATTGCCCCCCCCCCGGTCAAAACATCTACCTTCATTTTCGTTGGTCTGGGATTAAAAGATAATAAAACAAAATTAAATTAAAATAACAAAAGATAGAAAAAAAAAGTTTCAAAATAAGTGGAAGAAAGTAATCATCTGAAATCGATAATAAAAATAAACGACGTTAGGGATTTTCGGTAATTTCCTAAACGTATAAAATAGTCTTAGAAGAACTTTCAAACCATCCGGAAATTTGTTAGTTTTCAGAAAAAAAAATGTTTTTTTAAGGTTTTACGAGAGAGTTTCTATTTACAATGTAACTATAATGCTAAACTGGGCACTTATTTTCTGCCATTTTTATACAAGTACGGCTTACATGAATTATCTTCCTTTGATACGATTTTATTTTGGAAGAATTCACTTATTTATTTTCATTTTTTTAAACATCATGCAGCTTGCGCCATTTTTAACTTGGGGGTCATGGAGAACTATTTTAGTTATGTAAAATATAAAATTACCGGATTTCTTAAAACAAAAGACGAATTTTCGAAAACATGTTAAAACAAAAGAAGTGAGTGACTTTTAATTTCAGAATTTAAAAAAAAATAATAATTCTACTGTTTCTTTGTAATTTCCAAATATAAGAAAAATTTAGCGAAGATTAAATGAATAAAAAAATAATTAATTAGCGAGTTATTTAACAACTATTTTCTAAAACGAAGATTCAAATATTCAATCATTGCCAAAAAATAAGTTTATTATTGATACTTGAAAAAATAAAATTGTTTTTTTTACTTGTATTAATTTATTTTTAAACAGTGTTGATTATTAGAACCTTGGATTTTAATTATTAATATTAAAATTTATGAAGATATCAAATTAAATGACGTAAAAATGCAGCAAGTTCTCGTTTTTGGTCAAGTGTTGCCAATTTAGATGTTTTTCCATCTAAATTTATATTTTTGGTTGGGTTTAGATGTCAAGAATTGTCATTTATATTGATTTTTAATAAAATAAGTAATATTTTTATTTAATTTATAGTAATAAAATAAGTTATATTTTTAATAAAATAATATTTTAATTAAGTAAATGTTGACGATTAAAGTGGCATTTAATTTAATAATATGTAATATTAGATTTTAGATATGTATCTGGAGAATCTAGATGTTTCAAGGTGTTTTTAGATGTTTTTTTACTCAATTTTAGATGTAAACTTAAAAATAAATTTGGCAACACTGTTTTTGGTTATTAATTATGGCGATGAGGAAGAAGCAAATGTAGTTGGAGATTTAAAAAAATAATACATGGAAATAAATGAGGTATTTTATCCTGCTCAGCGATTATAGATACAAATAAATTTATTTTTACCTGCCTTGTGCTACTATTTTTTTTTATGATAAAAATAAAGCATTTAATAAATTATGAATAAAATTAAAGAAAAGCCTCAATAATAATTTATGACATTCAATTTTCTTTTTTACAATTTAAGGACAAAATAAATTGTTTGATTAAGTTGAATATTCGATAAAAAAATAGAAAAAGTTTTTCGCTAGTAATTTTTCATTAATCCATAATACCTTACTTTACTTAATTACCGCCAGTGTAAATGTCAGATTTGAGAAAAAATATTTTGGGCAGTTTTACGAAAGGTGTTCAATGTAACTGTAAATGAAAAATTGGGCACGATGTTTTCGTCATTTTCACGGAAGTGAGGCCTCGAAGTATGCGGTTCGTGATTTTTGAAGGCCTTACTTCGTAAAAATGGCAGAAAGTACGTGCCCAGTTTAGCATTACAGTTACATTGTAAATAGAACGCCACCCCCGCAAAACGTAGAAAAAAATATTTTTTCTCAAAACTGACAAATTTACAGAGGTAAAAAAGGTATTAAAGCACAAGATTACTAACGAAAATTTGTTTTTTCTATCGAATACTCTACTTAATCAAATTTTATTTTAAAGGAAAACGAAGTGATTTTGGATGCGCAAGAAGAATCGCTTCTTTAAATTTCGATTTTAAAAAAAACTAAAAATGAAATCAAAACAATTTAATTTAAAAAAAAAAATGATTTTCTTAATAATTGTAGAATTTAAATAGAAAAAATCTAAAATAAATTAGTAATTATCGGCTTTTTTAAATTTAAAACAATAAACAGCACATCAATGGCAACATTGAAGATTTTTTAAAAAAGCAATTTTTCCCGAAAAATCAAAAAAAAAAAATCGACATTATGAGAAAAAAAAAAGAAACTTTCTTCTAAAAGATGACATTTTTTTTTACCAAAATCAAGAACATTGATTTTTTTTCAAAAATCAAAAAAAAAATCGAAATAATATGAGAAAAAAAATGAAACTTTCTTCTAAAAGATGACATTTTTTTTTTACCAAAATCAAGAACATTGATTTTTTTTATAGATTTTTCTTATCCTTTGACGTTTTTTAAAATCTTTTTCTAATTTATCATTTTTTTCTTTCATCTGAGCTTTTTCTTTGACACACATCTTTTAATTGTTTCTCTTCTTCATCCCTTTGGCCTTTTTAAAATTTCTTTTAGTTGTTGCTTCTGTTTTTCTTTTCAGGTGCGGATCCAGGTGAGATTCAGGTGTCCCGACCCCACCGCCTGTTTGGGCAAAGCACAATAAAGAAAATTTATAATCCCAATTCATAAATTAACCTTAAACAAAAAAAAAATGATATCCATTGTCTATTAGACAGATAGAGTGAAAAAAAAAAAATTTTGCCCCCCGCCCCTGTTCAAAATCCTGGATCCACCTGCTTTCTTTTTTTTTTTTTTGGTCAAAATTCATTCAAATTCTTCATCTTTTTCTTTTTCCTCTGGTAATTTAACATCATCATCATCATCATTATTATTATTATTATTATTCGTTGCTTCTTCTTTCATTCTTTTATTTTTGGTCAAGATTCATTCAGATTCTTCATCTTCCTCAACAGAGTCTTCTTCTTCCTCTGCTAATTTATTTTTCCCTTCTTCTTCATCTTCTTCTCCTTCCTCCTCCGTCTTATCATCTTCTTCTTCCTCTTCCTCATTCCCGACCCCCAGGGCAATCTGTTTGGCAGCTGGAACCCCAGGTTCTTCTTCATCATCCTCATCCTCCTCCCCGGAGCCAGGAGACCCTGTCATTGTCAAACTCAAGGGTTTCTGGCCCAGAAAAACAGCCATTTCTTGTTCATACCTGGCTTTATCTTTTATTGCGTTCGCTTCATACAAAGCTTTATCTGCACTAGTTGTACTTCTCCATCTTCTTCCCAATTCAGTCGCAACTTCGGAGACTTTCAGATTCGGGGTTATTTCAACAATTTTAGGCCTTTCCGTTTTACAAAAGAAGAAAAAAGCTGAAAGGGCCCTTTTGGGGGCATTGGGGTCCCTGGTTCTCTTCAATTTTCGTTTTTTCTCACCAGGGGGTGGAATATAACTGGCCATTTCGTTCTCATAACGAATCTTGTCTTGTTCCGACATTCGTTCAAATGGACGTTTTTCATTTGGCACCATGCTATTCCATTTTGCTGCACATGTCTTGGAGAATTCCCTAAAATCCAATTTAACCCCAGGATGTTGCCTGTCATGTTCTTCTTTGCACGTTTTCACGAAGTAGGCATATGAAGTGATCCTGCCACGGGGTTTGGTCTCATTCTTCATCCGATACATGATTATCAATTCTGATAACTTAGCGAATTGAATGGCAGATGCGCGGTTAAGTCTTTTGTTTATTTATTATGTAAATAAAAATATAGATAAACAAAAAAGTAATCTTCGATCGCAGTTCTGTCCCTTTGTAACAGTGTAGCCAACTTTATTTGAAATTTACATCTGAAATTGAGTCAAAAACATCTAAAAACATCTAGATTCACTCTATCTATATATCTATATGAAATCTAGGAAATATATTACATATTAATAAATTAAATGTGACTTTAATAGTCCATATTTATTTTATTAAAATATTACTTAATTTATTAAAAATAGATTTATTTTATTACTATAAATTAAATAGAAATATTATTTATTTTATTAAAAACCATCTAAATAACAATTTCTGACATCTGCAAAAAAAGTAATCTTCAATCGCAGTTATCGCCCTTTTAACTCTTCTTTCTTGAAAAACAAGTTTGTTCTTTCTTCTCTTAAACAGTTGCCAATTTAGATATTTTATATCCAGATCTAGATACTTTTTGTTGCGTTGAGATGTAAGAAATTGTTTGTAGATATTGGATATACATTTACATATTTTTTTGATGGGGCTCATATTTTTAAATAAGTGGTAAATTTCATGGCCTGAACTTTACCAATCATCCAAAATATCAACATTTTGCCAAATATCTTTCGTTATATTTCTGATGCAAGATCTGACAAATCCTAAGGAGGTAAAAAAATATATGGGAGGTAATTGAGTATTTGGAATGCGAAATTTGTAACTGGTGCAGTGACACTAGATTTTAGCCGACTAATTAGCTGATTAGCCCTAAGAAAATTAAGTAGCATGATGATTTTAATATAATTGTTATTTGTTTAAACTTTAAGTGTTATTATTTATATTTGGATATAGCAGTGAATGGAGGAGGATAATATGTAATTTTTAGATAATGTTTAGATAGTTTTCTGGAAAATCTAGATATATTTAGATAATTTTGGTCTCAAATTTAGATATAAAACTTTCAAAATAGTTGGTAAGGCTGCTTTGAAAAAAAGAAGCAAGCATGGTCCTTACACGCGACTTGTGACCCCTTTTAAATGCAGCTAATGTAAGCACGTAAGTATATTTTGTAACTTAATTCGGATAAAAATATTTACCGGATTCTAATGGTTTTTAAAAAATCTTATGTCAATTGAACAAATTAATTCCATATAATTTATCCACTAGACGATGTGCCTCTCTTCAAAACGAAACCAATAACCTTGTTGCTTCTTCGGTGCCTTAAAAAAGGTTAAATATTTTTCCTCCGAATAATTACTACCATTAAAAGAAATATTCTTTTTTTTTTCCCCATTCAAATATCTTGCTACATACTATGTTTTTAAAAAATCCCTAGCATTGTAAATAATTTTATTAACACATTTTATTCGCAATCTTTAAAGAAAAGTTCCTCTGCACTCCAATCAAAGGTTAAAGGACCCTACCCTAGTTTCGCTTCCTTCCAAACAATCAAAAAGTAATATACGTCTTCATCATGTATTTGTATATTTATTTTTTGTCCGTAACACCCCAAAGAAAAGGAAAAAGAGGTGATGTCCATGAGTACATACTTCAGTATGCTGGTATGAAAATCTCGTTCAATTACTACCGAAATGTTTTTGCATAATTCATTTCATTTTTACAGTTCGGTAAAATCGTAAAGTAAACATACTAAAAACGACTTTTTTCATATAAGCCGTCGTTTGTGACATCACCGGTAAAATATTAAATAAATAACTACAACTAGCCAGGGACACGTTCTCCAGACAGCAGAGTAAAGGAAAAGGTTAGGTGCGTTCCCTGATGTCTGCGGCTAGATCGAGGTGTCCAGTGATCTTTTTTGTGCAAAAACGGTAAAAAATGTGTATCCTCTATTTTAGCGCCTGGAGACTAATTTCCTCGTTTTTGTTGTTTTGTTTTGTTTTATCACCACGTTTCTGAAGGCAGTGGTGGGATTAAACATTTTTAGGAACCGGTTCTCTCTTTCTTTACACACCTAAAGTTTTTGTTTATGGAATTAGGAACCAGTTCTGTCTTTCTTTACACCCCTAAAGTTTTTGTTTATGGAATTAGGAACCGGTTATCTCTTTCTTTACATCCCTAAAGTTTTTGTTTATGGAATTAGGAACCGGTTCGGGTTCTGTCTTTCTCTTGCGTCCACACACACTACTGCAGGGCAGACCCACCCCCAAAAACACCCATAATGATATCACAAAAAATGACTTGTTAAAAATATTTTACAACCATCAAAAGGGAAGTAACCGAATACTTTGAAGCCGTTCTTCCGTACGAATGGCGGAAAATAAGGGTCCAGTTTTTTTAGCTTTAGAAATCGATTTTTCTCAAAACTAACAAATTTCCAGGGGTAACTAATGTCTTATGAATTGAAAGCAGAAATTACTTGAGAAAACTTTCTTTAGAGGCGGATCCATTTTCTTAAGTAGTACCAAATGTAAGTAACAACTAGCATAGTACCTGTCAAAAATGACAGGATTATTTACCTCTGCCAACAAAGTTGTATTCAGTCATGTCTTTCTGTCTCTGTCCACACAATGTATTTCAATGAAATTTTGTAGAAGAATCGACAATAAGTAGTGATTAAATTTTTCGGGGCGGATTCACGCACAATTACCTCCCCTACGTCGTAGTTTATATGTACACAGCACATAATATCGCCAAAATGTCTGTGCACACAATATCTCCAAATGTTCTCAATGAATTTCAATGAAACTTTGTGGAAGGTTGGGCAACAGGATAAGAAAGAGTTGGCTAAATTCTGGGGAGGATCCAGGAATCTTTCTTGACCGGGAGATATTTTTCTATTTTTCATACGTATGTATATGTTCATGACTGTCCACACTATATCTCAAAAATGACACAAGGAAATTTTATCGAAGTGTTGACAATAAGCCATGAAAGAACTGATTAGAATTTTGGGCGAATCCCTGCACAATTATCTCCCCTACGTCATAGTTATATGTCCACACAACATTTTGCCAAAATTTCATGTCTGTCCACATGATATCTCAAAAAGTTGTGGAAGTGTGGACAATAGTCTACAAAAGAAGTGCTAAAATTTTGGAGCGGATCCATGCACAATTACACCATTTACATAATATTTATGTCCACACAAGATAATATAGCAAAAAGTTCTGAAATGATTTGGGCTACAAAAGAAGTGCTTATATTTTTGGGCAGATCCATGCACAATTACTTTCCCTGACAATGGCGTTGGCAGAGGTATGTGCTCCCTGAGTGCTTTCTAGTTTACTCATGGATCAACATTTTTGCCTATGATCAGAGTATGTGTGTGCTCTGCCTCATTTCAAAGAGTGTATTATCTGTGAATGTACGCTCTTTGAAAAAAGTTACATACACACACACACCCACATTGATTTATCTAATTTCCTAACACTTCTATGATCCGTTTCGGGAGTCCGGACAAACCAAAAAAACAAAACAAAGATCGTTATGCATGCACGCTCCCGCTCTTCCTTTTCTCCCACGCCTCTTTTTCTCTCTCTTTTCGTGTACTCTTTTTTCTTCTCTTTATCATTCTCTCTTTTTCCGTCTCTCTTTTAGTACAGCAAAGTAATACATTGACTTACGTGGCATACCAACTGTAACAATGAAATGAATTTGATAAAAACATTTCTGTAGTCAATGGACAAAACTTATATCAGCATACTACTGGGTAATTCCATGTTAAATCATCCCCCAAAAATTTACAATGAAACCTGCACCCCCTGGATTTCCTTCATTTTTGTTCCAGTTATCATAAAATGGAAGCATCCTGAAAATTTGAGCTCTCAACTCCAAATGGTTCCAAAGTTATCATACTTTCTAGATTTCCGGGATTTACCCCGCACGGACTCAAAATCCACCATTTTGAATTCCGTTATTTCTTAGCAGCTTTACAACCCAAGTTATTGTCAACCTAAAAATTGGTACCTGAAAGTTTTTGCATGCAAGGAATCCAAAAATGTCAGTAAAAACACCTCAAAATATGCCAATTTTAAGCTATTTATGAATTTAGGTATTTTTAAGTACACTACTTTGACCAGACAAAATAAATATGTGGCCGGGTATTTACATGAAAATTCTTTTTTCATTCTGTTGTGTTTGTAATAACGTTCATTTGAGCAAAAAAATCAGAGCAAGTTCTTTCTTAGTTCATCTGTAATGGATTTTTGAAAATCACGTTTTTTCCTGAATCCATCCAACTGAAATATCTGAAACTGTCTTGAATTTCTAAATTGTATTCATAGTTTGCTATGAAAGCAGCTATTTTCAATCATTAATAAAGAGCTGCTAACATGCCCTGGCCCCCACACTCATTCCATTATTGGTTTTCTTAGTGTTTCATTCACTTGTAAAGCATCAAATTCTTGATTATTTTTTTTTTTTTGAAAGGGAAATAACTAACAGACATAGATGTGACTGATGCAATGTTACTCTTGAGCACATCCAGCTGTTTGATTATCTTAGCAAATAACAATAGTGAAATAACCACAAGTGAATCAGATCAATTAACATCTGATACTCTTCTCATTTAGTCTAAATATTCACATCGAAACTAGGCCAGGATGTGGTAGCTTAGCTCCTAATTTTTCTGCTTATGTTACAGAATTTCTTTGCAGTGTCAGTTGAGTTATGTGGAGATAACATGTCATTTTTAAAAGTAGTTAAAGGAGCCTTCACTGAGGTCAGAAAGCTTTTTGATACCTATGCTTCTTGTGTAACTGAGTTTGTTACAACTCAGTTACACAAGAAGCATAGGTATCAAAAAGCTTTCTGACCTCAGTGAAGACGTCCAAGAAACATTGTTATGGAGGGCAGGTTTACTAGACCAAAAGAAGGAGTTATTCATATGCTTACAGTTCTGTGTTCAAAAGAAAAATTGATAAATGTTGTAGTATTTTAAAGGAACATGTTAGAAAAGTCAAGGGTGAGAAAAAGGTGACTCTTGAAATGGCACGGAGCCTGAAAAAGATGAATAAAGTTGTTCCAGGATATATGTTTTGTCGACAATGGGTTTCAGAATTTCGGAAAGTCTAAAGTTCACCAAAGTTGTCCAGAAATTAAAAACAAATATATCGGAAGCGTACAATGTAGATGATGTTCAGCTTGATAGCACCGAGTCAGTTTCTGTCACCAGAGATGTACAGACAAAAGCGGATGAACTCGACAGGTTACATCAAGCTATGAAAGAGAAGTTGAAAATTGTTCCATACCCTGAAAAAGTTCAAATATTGACATTAGTTCCTGAGTCGTGGTCACGAAAATATTGCTCTGAATATTTTAATGTATCCGAATACTTAGTACAAACAGCTCAAGATTTGAAAAAAGGGAAGGGTATATTAGCAAAGCCAGACAGAAAACATGGCAAAGATTTGTCTAGAAAAGTCTTGGATCTTGTTTTAAATTTCTATGAGGATGAGTACAACAGGCAGATGCCAGTTAAAAAGGACTGTCAGTGTCAGCAAAAAGCAGTATAAACAAAAACGTTTTTACGTATTATCCAATCTGCATGTAATGTATACAGCTTTCAAAGAAAAATATCCTAATATTACGGAAGGAGTAAAGCACTTAAGGTACTAGCATTCATCGTATTAAACATTTTTGGAAATACATAGTGGTTTTTAGTTAGTCCGATTTTGTAACTAAAACAATTTCTGGTTCTGTTGACTTCTGACCTGTTTTTGATGTGTTGTCTTCAATGCTGTTTATCTTGGAGTATTATTACCAATAAGTACATTCTTGTAAATGGCTGAACTTGATATTTGAAATGCATGCAATGTTCAAAAATCAAAAAACTTGATGCCTTACAAGTGAAAGAAATACTCGGAAAATTAATAATGGAATGAGTGTGAGGACCCCCCGCCAAAAAATGTGATTTTCAAAAATCCATATAGATGAACTAAGAAAGATGAACGCTATTACATACACAAAGAATGAAAAAAGAAATTTTCATGTAAGTACCCGGCCACATATTTATTTCAGTAGGTGATATATACGAAAGTATAGCTAGAAATCTGCTGTGCATATGACCAATAGGTGGCACACATATATTGGCATAATGCTGAAGTAAAATACTGCAGTGGGTCTATTGAGATTTTCGATGTAAAAAGTGTGGGTTTTTTGTAAAATGGTAAGAAAGTTGTACTAAAAATTCTAAAATCCGAGATGGCTGCTACCTGATCATATACAAATTGGGTAATAATATTGTTTTCCAACATACACCTTGTGCCATACTGAACATATCATTTCTGTATAGCAACCTTCTATCATTAACCATTCTTCCTATATAGCCCTTAAAAAAATACAGTCAAATTGTCCTAAAAAAACTTGGCGCTTAAAGGGTTCTTGGTC
>VCCN01000077.1:687205-699263 GCA_006491835.1 Architeuthis dux
GCTTTTAATAAAAGATAACATTTTTCAAAATCAATTTACATAAGTCAATATGATACGTCTTTGTGTTGAGACACTAATCTCAATCGTGTCAGCTATAAGAACAAGAAAAGAAATGAGATGACAGGCTTAAAACTTGAGAACAATCATTTATTTTCAGCTTGTACATTTGCACAAAAAGTCTGTCGCCAAAGAAAAATCAGGGTTCAATATTAAAACTTTCCTGTAGAGAACATGCCAAAAAATAGATCCAGGAAATTTTAAAAAGTTACTTCCTCTGCATTTTAACTATTTGTGAACTGGTTTTCATTTAGTTTTTACTTACAATGGGGTTGGCAGATTGCTTTCTAGTTGTTCCGTGGATTCTTTTGGACTTGGATCCTCATCTTGTTTTTTTTCATCACAGCCGTTCAGCTACAATACCCAAGGGGCCTTCCTTATATGTCTGTCATATTTGGTAATCTGGAAGAAATAAAAGGTTCTGTTTAACATTCCCTGAATGTTAGTGAATATGACTGATACCTGAAGAAGGCTGGATAGTACAATGATTAAAATCATATCTAATACTACAAAACTGATGAATGTTTGCTTGTATGTATATGTCTTATAGACTTTGAAACGGCTGCAACCTGGGGTCTAAAGATTTGTCTAATAGACCCATAGGATAGGTGACGCTGACCTTTGATTATTATTCTTTTTTCTCTCTTTTTTTGTTTTTATTGTTTTGTTTTTTTGTAAGCTTTTATTTAAAAATTCATTTATTTCTATGAAAAGCAGTGGAAGCTCAATGGTCAAAACCCCTGAAAACAGAGTTCAAAATCCAATGGAGAAAATTTATTTATTTTATTAAATTTATGCGAGTGCATTTAATTTTATGAAATCTCTATAAAATATCATTTGCTTTCCTGTGTTATATTTGAAGTTCTTTCGCCGGGTACCCAAACTAGTATATAATAGGAACCTTGTCTGTCACAATTATAGTATCAGTTGCAGCCATCAGCAGAGCCTGTTGTTGCCAGGCAACAGCAGCTTGGTTGAGTGTAGGAACTTAGAGCCATGTCTGTCACATTTATGTTGAGTTAAGAGGCCTTTATTTTAAAATATATAACCTGAACGAGAGGAATGCATAGACGTCATAATGAGGAAGAGGGAGATAGGTAACTAACAAGAAATATCATCTACACAGAAATAATTGGTTTATAGGCATATATATTGATTAAAGACAATGCTCATTTAAAGTAATATGATGTCATTAAAGTTAATTTGGGTTAGGGTTGAAATCTTAAACTACCCCTTAAACCAGGATGTCAAACAGCCACACTTTGTTTTTAAGAGCTTCACGCAAGCACGAGAGAAAAATAAATCCACATTTCTTATTTTTATATCACTCACCTACCATGTGATCGTGTATTGCTCATACTTATGTTATCTGGCCCACATACTGTGTACTCCCATTATATTTATCCTGCCTTAAACAATACATCAGTTTCAGCCTTTTTTTACACCTAATATTACATAATCTTTCATTTGTACATTTATAATAACCATCAGCAAAGTTATGAACTAGTATTGTGATCAAAACAATCAAGATGGGGATGCTAGACTAAAATAATCATCTATACATAAAAGCCAAATATGCAAATGAGTATAATGGTTGGTGTCTGCTAGCTGAGATCCTACAACTCAATGGACTGGTTCAAATTAGATAGATTGTACAACAAGTAATAGAATTAAAGGGTGGAAAAATGAGACGTTCCCATATCAAAGAAGTAAACAGACCAAAGCTGTCAACGCAACTCAAAATGCATCAAAGAGACAATCTGTATTTCTCCTATCACTTCCTTTCGGTTCTCTTTGATGTAAGTCTACAGTAAGAAATCAGTTTCTTTCTGCATTTACTGACTGACTTTTTAATTGGCAACGTCTTCTAATATCAAAAGAAGAAAAATAATACCATTTTTCTTATAGAGGTAATATTTTAAAAACACAATTTGTTAGTCTTTTTGCAAATAAAAATCATATTATATTAAAAGATATTTAAAGTTCAACAATTTTCTGATTTTTAGTTTATTATTATTTGTATTTTCAAATACATTTTTCTACTTTTATTTTTAACTGTTCAAATTTTTAATAAATTCTATACGTCCATAATTACATACAGTCTATGTCTGTCAATGCAGCAAAGAGAAAGTCTGTCTTTTTCCTATAACTTACTTTTGGCTCCCTTTGATGTAAGCCTATGAAAGAAGTCCGACCTATGATTTGAGTATCGGAGATTCTGTGAGGAACAGGTGGACGCTGGCTTAAGCGTGAAATTTCTCCATAATAAAGGTTTTTGTTTTTTTAAATGACAAGAATGACTCCATTTAAGTATGGTCATGACAAACCAACAAACAGTGAAAAATGAAAGACAATCCTTTAGAAAGAAACGAACATTTCTTTATTCAAATAATGTAAAATGCTGGTTTTATGTTTGTGTTTTCGTGTGATTTTCTGATAGTGTAAGTAAAATGTTTTTGTTTCTAAGAGTCCTTCGTGATGTCCAAGGTGCAAGTGTGAAATAAGAAGGAATTGGCTTACTTACAGGTTGGTTGAATTATGGGCTTATTAGACAAATTTTGGGTTCTGGCTTCCAGACCTATAGGGTCCGAAAGCCAGGTTGGAAAACGCAGAGTGCAATTCAGGAAATCTTTACATGATGCCAGACTGAGAAGAAAGTGGCTGGAGACAACTCCCACCTTGAATCACCACAAGCCTACATTGATATATCAGTTTGAAGCAGGAAGTGAAGGAATGGCCAAATGCTTTTTAAAAAGGCCAGTATGTTATAAATAACAGGAAAAAGACTATGAGTGCTTTATTAGCATACTGTTTGAGTGAGAAGCTCTCAAAGTGGACATCTTTTTACGTTTCAGATTTTCAGCTATTTTCAGGGCCTTGTAGGAAGAAACATAAGATACACATGATCTGATTACACTTTTGAATTCTATAGAAAAAGTTAGCCCTAGTCACAAAGTCTCAAAGCTGTACATGTCATATCAAAGGAGCTATAAATGTTGGAGGTTGGACAGAAAGGCTCGTTCGGCAAAATGCATAAAATTGAGTAAAAAAAAAGAAGATTTTTAATTTCAAAACTATTAGAGATATAGACCTAAGATTTTGGATTTCTCCATAAGTTTGGTATAGGAGGATCTGTGATGTTTTTCAGGGGAACCTGAGAGGGTGACCTGGGGAAAGTTCCTAAAATTGGGTGATTTGATATGAAATGACTCATTAGTCTTTAATCATATTCTAACTAATAAAACATAGAAACAAATAAAGACCAAAACATTGTCAAAAATTGAAACATATTTATAATTTATTATAAGTTTTAGGGTGCTTATTATGAAAAAAAAATTACTTTTTAATAATAAATCACTAAAATATAACAAAAACGAAATCTTTTAAAAAAATTAATGAATAGCATCAAGCCATCAATTAATGAATAATTAAATAATTTAATCAAATATTAAATAATTAAATAATAATTTCAAGCCATCAATTAATGAATAATTTTTTACAAAATTAATGAATAGCATCAAGCCATCAATTAATGAATAATTAAATAATAATTGCAGTTAATTCATTCCAAAATTTTCTGTAATGTTCAAACTTTACTTATTATAGTTTAATGTGTTGTTGTCTTCTTATACTTAGTTACATTAATTTGTACAGCAATACCATAATGTACTACATCAGAACCCACATTAATCAAAACTACATTATTCAAGGTATTCCTGTATATATTTATAAACTGGATATTGTTACTGCCAAATCATGTTGAATACAATCATCGAAGTTAAGCAGCATTGAGCCTGGTCAGTAACAAGATGAATACCAGGTAAGCAGCTGGGAATCCTGTAGAGAGCCTCCCATGGCAATCCCATTAATCCTCCTAGGAGGAGACCAATCTCTGCATTACACTAAACAAAAAAGCCATAGACCACCTCCCTCTTCTCACCGTGAACCTCTTGACTGGCCTGGCTGCAAACTACAAGAAATGAAGGAAGGAACTGGACATTAACCTTCTTTCGTGGTAACAGTCTTAATTCAACACTTGAGCTCAGTTTAGGATGCTTGACTTTGCACAGCAAATGTTTATCATTTCCTTCAACCGAATCCAGCGAAAATTTCTATTTTTTATTGAGTTTCATTTGGACTAGTTGGCCTTGTGGTGTCATATATTTTTTTAACTTTAAAATCTTCCCCTAGGTCCATTGAGTATGCATGCCAAATTTGGTTGGGGCGAATCAGACTTTTAGTATTATATAGAAATAGATGGAAATCAGATCATTATCAGGGTGATAGCAAATGCAGACCCAACAATTTTCTTTTGAGAAAGGGGGGAAACCATATGTTAATTTTGCACACATATACAGCCTATTTGGGGCCTATTCAAACAGTTTTAGGCACTGAATGAAGTCAAAAGTTCAAAAAAGAAGTGGTTCAACTAAAATCGATCATTGTAAAATAATATAACAAGCCTGGCTGCTGCAGGGTCAAACTCCACTCCTACTCCGATTGAAGATGATTACTGCAACTTTTGTATATATAACAAATAAAAAATTATAAAAATATATATTTTTTAGTATGAATGTATTTATCTACGTACTAAGCTCTTGCATATCTGTAAGATAAATTTTCGTAGATATGTAAGACTTGTCAGTTTGGCTCAGTCGGTAAGAGAGCTGGCTACCAATTACTTGGTTGTGATTTTAAATCATGGTAGGGAAATGTTAATTTTATAAATGTATTTATTTATTAGAATGAAATAAGCCCTTGCATATTTCTAACATAAATTTTCGTAAGACTTGTCAATTTAGCTCAGTTGGTAAGAGAGCCACCTACCAACATGTTAATTTTACATATTGGTCTGGCAGGGCAGACAAACAGTGAAGAGTTTACACCCCTAAATTTGGTGAGGATTGTTCTTATTCTTGTTGATACAGTAGAAAAATAAACTCAACACCGGACTTGGACTAGAGTTCGACAATAGATCTCTGAAGTGTGCAAATGTATTTTATTACTCAACTAGCATATACCCGTAAAGAATGACAGGGTTTTTTTTTATTTATGGATCAGAATAAGGAGCCAAAAGTGATTTTATTCAGTAATTTTTTTTTATTAATTCAAGTAACCTAATTTAAATTTTTTTAGTCTCAACTTAAGAAAATTCACCACTGCGGTATGAAAAAATAGTAATAGAAAGAAACTTATTTTATAAAAAATATAACTTATTTCCTAACAAAATAAAGTTGATGACCAAATTTGGCCTTTTTAAAAAGAATTTGGCCATGAACCATTTGGTTTGGCCATATTTAAATTTTCTGCCATTTTGACTTCCTTTTTTTGGGTGTACTGAGATTATTTGCTTTTGGCCATAATTGGCCATTTTTGCGAGTTTTTGGCCTGAAACTGCCTTTCCCCTCCCAATTGCTTCTTCACATGATAGGAAGAGAGAAAGCATTTGACATTGTTGCGTTGTGTTGACAGACATGTTTGACTTTGTACTTTTTTGATATGGGAATGGCATGTCTCTTGACTGTGTTGGCTATATCAAAGGAAAGAGAAAGGAAAGAGAAAGCAGTTTGCGAGTTTGTGGCCAGAACTGCCTTTCCTCTTCCAATTGCCTCTTCACATGATAGGAAGAGAGAAATCATTTGACATTGTTGCGTTGCGTTGACACATGTTTGTCTGTGTACTTTTTTGATATGAGAATGGCATATCACATTTTTCCACCCTTTAATTCTATTATTCGTTGCACAATCTATCTCATTTTGACCAGTCCATTATGAGTTGTAGGATCTCAGCTAGCAGACACTACAGACAACCAAACATCATACAACCATACAAACAAACATACTCATTTGCATATATGCTTTTTATATTTATAGATTAGGTCATGTGTATCCAGTAACCGTATTTATTACTGTTATAGGAGTGCTAAACTTCCTTATTGAGTTATGATTTTTTAATGCATATTGGGGGGAGGGGGGCTTGAGAAACAATGTTAGTTCTTGGCTCGACCCACTTCCCAAAATCTGAGCTTTATTTTGTCACTGTAGCTGGAAAGAATGTTCTTTTATATTGTACGTGCCAATTTGCAGGATCCTTGAACTTTAAAAAAAATTTGTTTCTATGTCATTCCCTTCTTGGTCGAGCAGAGAACTTGTCAGCAACAAGAGCAAGACAGCTCAACTTTAAAAAAATTATAACTCAAGAAGGAAGCTCAGCAAAAAGACCAAATTTTTGTCAGATCATCTTCAGATAGAGTTAATTTAAGTGAAATAATCAATTTTATTTCAAACATCCGCTATTTTTACAATTTTTCCTTCCGTTTACTGGCTTAAAATGAAAGATCGCAATTTAAACAGAAAAGGAGAAAAAAATCTGACAAAAATCTGTTGCTGAGCTTCCTTCTGGAGTTATAATTTTTCAAAGGTTGTTGTGTAAAAATAATCTATTGCAAAAGAATTAACCATAAAGTAATTTGTCAAGATTATTTTAAATTGTGAGCTATGTTAGAAACCATCAAGCAAAACTGTCACCAAAACTGTCAACATAGGTTTCTTCAGTTTTCAAGTGATTCTGGCTGGCTATCTATCTATCTATCTAACTATCTATCTGTGTGTTGTACATACGGGCCACACCAATGGAGCTAGAGGGCTGAACATTCAAACATTTACACCTTATTATGCCTAGAAAAAACGTTTTTGTTTTTTGATAATTACTTCACAAATAGCTTTTTAGTGGGGAGGGGAGTTCAATTCATAATGTAAATTCATGCTAAATTGGTTCCTTAGTTTGTGTCCAGCAGCGTTCAGCTTGTTAATTATTTAAGTAATTTATTTGTTGATCACTGCCTTTTCGAATGTTTTAATTGATCACCCCCAAGACAGCATGCTGCCAAAAGATGTTGGTCACGTGACGGTTTCTATTTAGTGACTAACTGGACCTGTTTTTTTTCTCCAGATCAACTGAATTACCCATCAGCTGAATAAAGAATCACTGGATTAAATCAATACATGTATAATTAAACATTTACACTAACAGCTCGGCCAATGTTTTGTAATATCTTATAATATAAAAAGCCTTGTTACTTTCTTTCTTTGTTGGTTTTCAATCAGGCTAAAGCTAACAGAAAGAGAGGAAGGGGGTACAGTGAGCACACAGACACAAAATAGGCTGCTGCTGTGTCCATATGTTTACTGAAAGTATGCAGGCAACAGCTGCTGTTAATATCACTACTACTACTGCTGGTGTCTCAGTTTCGTTTTTACCCAATTCTGTTGCCTTGTTGTTTTTAAATTGTTAAAAATCAGAAAATACGAAAAGTTGTAGAAAATTGACAGAAAAATAAATTTTGTTCGAGGTATGCGTTTTTTGGTTTGCAATAAATACATTTATACTAAAATATATCCTTGTATAAATTAACCATACAAAAGTAATCCCATCATTTTTGACTGGTACTATGCTAGTATGTTAATAATTATATATATACTAGCATAGTACCCATAACAAATGATGGGATTATTTACGTATAGATAAATTATACAAATATATATTTTAGTATAAATGTATTTATTGCAAACAAATAATATGTATCATATTTACATTGTAAATTGAACCCCTCCCTAAAAACTTGAAAAGTTTTGGAATTTTCAAAAAACTAAGGTGTTAAAAACATGCTACGGCGTCCCATTAGTAACCAAAACATAGAAAATTTGGTGGCCATAGATCTAGCCGTCCTTGAGTTAAGCAATGACAGACGGACAAGCATTTGGTGAATTATAGTTAGGTACGCTTATAATTACACGTTTACACTGACAAGCGACCAATGCTTGCTAATACAGATAATATAATAACGAAGAAGAAAAAAAACGCGTGACAAATCTAAGCAAGCAGAACACATGTTTTCTGATTTGAACAGAAGAAAAAGCGAGGGAGTGGGGGAAAGAGGAAGAGAATCCGGAAATGACGTCATTAGTAGCCTTTGACCTCGTAACATGATGGCGGACACCGACTTAAACGAAGAGATCTCCGCTTTGGTAAGTTGGTTTTTTTGTTAATATTTCGTCGACAACAGCTGTTAAAATTGCGTACACGGGGTGGATAATGATGTCTTTTGTCACTGCTAGATAGACAGTTGGGGGTCACGATAGGGATCTATGTATTCAACGGGATTCGGAAGCCGTTTTGACAAAAGGTGTTATGATATTATTATGTGTTGATTGAACGATGAGGTGGAAATTAGAATAAGAAGAAAATTGTAAAGAAATAAAAAAAAAGTGTATGTTTTATTGATAATGAATTAAATAAATAATATCACTTGACTTATTATTTATTATTATTTATTAATTTTGTTGAATTAACTGTTGTAATCTTCTAATAAACACTTTATTTTCACCTTGAAGATGAAAGGGGAAAGGCATATTTTCTTCTGTTGATGTCCGAATAATAATAACGATTTTCGGACTTTACACTTCAAAATAAAATAATAAACGATATACAAATTGTTTTTTATTGCAGTTTTAATTTATCAAATTAAATTCAAACATTTTTATAAAGGAAAAAAGAAAATCTCCTTTTCTTATCAAAACAAAAAAAAGCTAAGATGAAGTTAAATAATAGTAGTAAAAAATTATAAATTGAAATTCATTTGTTATGAATTTTTACACTTCAAAATAAAATAAACGATACGAATTGTTTTTTTTTTGTTCAGTTTTAATTTAAACATTTTTCTAATAAAAAAAACTCTAAACTTCTTTTTCATCTTATCAAAACAAAACAAAAAAACTGCTTGATTCTCTTTCTTATTGTATTTGATCTTTTAAGAAAACCCTTTATTTTCGTTTTTGGATTAAAAAAATGTCAGCTGATTATTATTCTTGTTGTTTAGTTTGTAACAATTATTTACTTTTTAGATGACGTATTGTAAATTGCTATTATTAATTTTTGACTACTATTTACATTTTAAAAATTCATCTGAATTAAATTAATTAATTAAAAAGAAATTAAATAGTAAATTGTAATAATAATAGCAATAGCATAATAATCATATCAGTTCAGTAGAAGAAATTTCTTATTTTAAGTTTACTTACTAAGCAATACTTAGCAACATTACGGACGGTATTGGGTGTACATGTTTAATAAATGAGGAGTGGCATTCTTTCATTTTGTGTCCTGAAACCATTGTCGAAATCAACTACGGAGGCACAAAATAGGGAACATTTGATTGCAACTAATCAAACATTAAAACCAAGAATTTATTTAAATCAATATGTAGTATCATTTATTTAACACTATTTAAAAAAAATATTTATATTATTTTTATATTTATTAATATTTTATATGTATTATTATCATGGTTACAGCGGTATAATAGTGTAGTGTCTAATCCAAATTCTGTTTTTCTTTCATTAATTCTCTCATTTCTTTTTATTTGTACGCCGTTTTAAGCAACGAGTGAGCGAAGGTGTGAAACTGTACAATTTACAATCAGGACCACCTTTCCTACATTATGCCGAAAAGGATTTTACTGTCTGTTGTTTTTTACAGACACTAAAATATTCCCTTTGTGCATCCGTAATCGATATCGACAATGGTTAACATTTTGGGGACACGAAGCGAAAGAATGCCCAAAAGAAAAAAGATAATTTTTCTCTTTTTTAGTATTAATCATTTTGTAATTAATTATCAATTTCATTTTGTTTGTCTTGTCAATTGATTGTAGCGAGTAGTGTATCAATGATAAGAAGAAGAACTTCTTCTTATCTAATAAAATATTAATTTCCTCTTTCTCTTCTTAAGAAGGAAATTAATATTTTATTTTAGCTACTTGTACTTTTTCTTATTCTTTTATTTACATTTTCCAACGGAGTTGGAAGAGGTATATGTATAGGGTGGCCATCTCTAAAAGAAGGACGACCTACAGCAAGGTTCCCAACCTGGGGAGCGGGGCTGACCCCAGTGTTCTCAAGCTGGGGGTCACTCACCCTGGGGCCCATGGATCCCCAGGAGTCCACAAAAGGGGGGTGGGGGCATTTCCAGAGAATATTGCAGACTGAAAAGAAAGACTTGTACAGATTGACTCTGTTGTAGGTATTGTTAATGATGAGTACTTAGAAAAATTATTGATTTGTCAAATTTCTCTTTAATATTATAAATGCTATTTTGTAGTTATTTCCAGAATCTGGCGATCTGCAATTGTAAAAAATTAGGAACATGAATTTTATCTGACTCTTGAAAGCACATACAGCCTCTTTTGGGAACTCAGCTAATCGGAATCCATCTAAGAATTTGTTTCTCCATCAGCCCCCTCATGTTGACAAAATCAGTGCAATGGTCAATTGATAAACATTTGACATATTGTATGTCTGTATAGTGTTTGTCTGTATCTTATGTCTCATTGCCAAAGAACAGAATTTGTTTCCCAGAACTGGCTACATAAGTTTTAATCTTTAGACAGATAAGGACCTTCATTAACTTTTGAAAGACAAAGTAATCTTATCGTCAGGCTATCATGGGTTGTCTTGTAATCCCGGAAAGGCAATAAATTATATTCTTTTTTGATGATAACCCCTATCATTTAATTCCTGAAGCTGGCGATCACATTCTAAGAAGTGATAAATAAAAATAATTATAAAAACACAAATCTAGTAATGAACCAAAAATTAATCTTATCAGAATCATATCACAAGTCCTGTATTAGACAGCCCCCATGTCGATAGAACAAAGTTAAATTACTAAACTTCTGATATCCCAATTGCTTTTCGGCAAAGAAATGTAGTTGCTGCTTGCTTTCACTTCCCGCTGTTTTATGGCTTTCACTTCCTACTGTTCTAAGTATATCTGAGGTAATTTGAATAAGTTTTTCAGTCTGACCCTAAAAAGGAGGACAAATTAACGTCTGTCGTGCCGGACGGAATGACAGAATGCTCAAAATCCAGACGTCTGGCCACCCTATATATGTATTCACTTGTGTTTGTTTGTCTATCCACACAATATCTCCAAAAGTTCACGAATTTCAATGAAACTTTCCGGAAGGGTGGTTCGTCAGCTAAGGAAGAATTGATTAAATTTTGGAGTGGATCCAGGAATGTTTCAGTTAGCTCCCCTGCATCGTAGCTATATATGAACAGATTTTCATTCAGTTTTTAGTGACAACGGCTTTGGCCGAGGTATGCGCTCTCTCTGAATGTTGTTTAGTTTCTCTAGTGTCAGTCACATGTTTTTTAAAAAAAATTTGAATAATTAATTTAAAAAAAAAATTTATCAAATACCATTGAGTTTTATTTATCTCAACTTTAAACTAAAAGGTGTTATTTTAAATTAGAATTGTTTTCATAACTGCAAAAAAATGAAATTTTCTTTGTTTTTGTTTGAGTTGACTTTTATGTTGACTTGTTATGGTTCTCTAAACATCTTTATAACAAATTATGGTACAATGTGGAGAAGGTGGTCCCAGTTGTAATGTTTCACATTCTCGATGTTAAAAACAGTGCACAAATAAAAAGAATTTAATTTATTCAAAGCAGTAACAATATAATTTATGTGTTTATTTCTGTTTTTCTTTCATTAATTCTTTTATTTCTTTTTATTTGTGCGTCGTTTTTAATATCGAGTGTGGGAGGATGTGAAACCGTCTGCTCTACTTGTGCCCAAATAATTTTGGAATAAATTAACCGCACTAATCAAGGTATACCTGTATTATAGGCAGGGCTCCACACTAACTGATTTCAGTACCGTCCCAAAAAACAACTCTAACCATCCCAAAGGAAATGTAAACTGTCCCAAAATCAAAATGTTGTTTCTTTACTCTGTTATTATAATCTATAGTTGTTAGTAGCATAATAAAAACACCAATGTTGCGGAAATAAATAATTGTCAAACTCCATTCAAAACCTGGAGTTGACTTTGTTTTTCTACTGTAACAAGAACAACAAACATTTTTAAAAAAATTAACATTCCACTATCATGTTTTGAAATCATGACCAACTGATTGGTAGTCATGTCTCTTACC
>VCCN01000077.1:711109-723041 GCA_006491835.1 Architeuthis dux
AGACTTGTCAGTTTGGCTCAGTCGGTAAGAGAGCCAACTACCAATCACGTGATTTCAAATAACTTTCAATAACCATTCAAGTAATCATTAGATTAACTAATTTTCCTTGAATCCTATTTCTATAATGGCTATTTTATTTTTGAAGATTTTTAATTACAGAGTTTAAATTTGTCTGTTGACGGTTTCACCTATTAATACTTAATCTAATATGCCAGTGTCATTTAATTAAAAAAACAAAACTGGAAATATTACACTGCATCCAATGTACTGGTATTATGACTAGGGGGTCTTCTACTGAAGCTTGATATGACAGTTATGGGGCTTGGATGAGTTGCAGTGAGCAGTAGTCCTCCAAATACTCTTGTAAACCATTCATCTTAGTCTGGCATATAAGATAAAAATAACCAGACGATATATATCAAAATCAAATTAGCATTGGTTGTAGAAAAATTGAATTTTTATTAAATATTGTCAAGGAATTCTCAGATGAGTTATTCTCAGAACTAGTTGGCCTTGTGATGTTGTATATATTGAGTATGCATGCCAAATTTGGTTGGGTGAATCAGACTTTTAGTATTATATAGTAATAGATGGAAATCAGATCATTATTATCGGGGTGAGAGCGAACACTGACCCCCACAACTTCTTTTTTGTGTGAAAGGGGAAACCATATGTGAGTTTTGTACACATATACAGCCTACTGGAACTGTTTTAGGCCTTGGGTAAAGTCAAAAGTTCAAAAAAGAAGTGGTTCAACTGAAAATCAACAATTTAAAATAATATAATAGATTCCAGTTGTGTGAAATCTTATCCTTCTCGTAACATTCTTATTGTACAAGGATGAGAATATCAGGTCAACAACTCGTGAAATAGTAAAATATTGTATATTATGAAATAGTGGTAGTGAATAAAAGAAATCTAGCCAGAGAGGATGGGTATTCTGATAGTGTGTCATCTGTAGCAGTTGTGATGAGAATCTGGAAATCTTTGGTTTGACGGGGTTAGAAGACGGTAGCCATTATAAATTGCTAAAATTGGCTAGGTTTCATTTCAATAAGGGTAAAAAACAAATTAATGGCTTTTATTTTCATTATTGTGTCAATATTTGATGAATACATTGTATAATTATACTTTTTGGAGCCTTTTGTATGAGTTTTTGGAGCGTATATATAAATATTTTTAGCTATACAGTTATCTTGAAATGAAATCTAACCAATTTTAGTCATTTTCAAAGGCAGTCATTGACAAATCCATCCACTTTTAGCCATTTAAAATGGCTACAGTCTTCTGGCCCCGTCAAACCAAAGATTGCCAAAACAGCTATTGTGAAACTGGAAAAAAGAAATCAGTCGAAACAAAAAGAAGGAAAATCAATGTTTCAATGTAATAATATATAAAATGAAATCTGCCTAAAACGGATCTCCTGAAATGAGATGCTGCATTTAGAAGAATTCTTCCATTATCATTGGGTAAGGTGAAGGTCTTCTATTGGCAATTGTTATTTTGAGCTCTTCTGATGGTGATTTGCCTATTATACATCTGCCAACAAAGTTGCAGAGATATATGTATTCGGTTGTATTTGTCTTTCCATTGTCTGTCTTCATGATATATCCAGAAATTTTCAATGAGATTTTGTGGAAGAATGGGCCATGGGTTAAGGAGGAAGTAATTAAATTTTGGTGCAGATACAAGAATTTGTTTTCATTAAATTTTTAGTTAAGTGTAAGGCATTGGCAGAGGTATGTGTTCTCTGAGTGCTTCCTAGTTTAAGAATGTATTTTTAAAAAATGTATAGTTTTATTCCTTGATAGCATATTGGAACAAGCTTGTACATGGAACAGTTGGTAGATGTGATTAGACAATGTGGAAAAGAAAGATTGAGAAAACGTGTTACATCTCAAAACATATTTATTATCATGAAGATAAACCTTTTTCTCAATCTTTCTTTTCCACATTGTCTAATAACATCTACCATTCTGTCGGATTCCCTTACATCTACATAACAAACATATGGAACAATTGTAGGTTTTATTTCAACAGTTGTTCAGACTATCAAACTCCTTTTTTGCCTTTGTTGTTACAACAATGTTTCGGCCGATCCGTTCTACAGCCACCTTCAGGTGTACAATGCATAAAGAAAGAAAGAAAGATCTCTTTTTCCGGGAAATGGCAGCAAACACTTTCATCCAATGATGGATGATAGCAATCTCGACATAATAATAATAAAAACGCAATTTGTATTTATTTATTTGTTGTCTGTCACGCTAACGCTCGTAACTCTTCTATATTATCATTAAGTTTTTTTTCCAAGTCATCACATGATGATGTATAAAAATAGAATTCTATGTTCTGGTGACGTACTAGAAAGGATTTTATGTTATATTAAACTTGATAAATAAAATCAATATTCATTCAATGGTAAATAGAATTCTGCCGTTGTTTTTTGACGGCATGGGTAAACTAATAAAAAAGAAGAATAATGCATAAAAATGAAAACCAATAATGAAGTTAGAGACTCTAATTCATCACTGGACCTTCAGTAGTCTGACAGTCATTAGCTGGATTTTGAGCTGAAATCTTCACTGTATAATGTTCAATCTATGTGATTAATATTCACCACTGAATTAAGTGCATTGACAAGGACAGTATGTTCAAAAACAAATATTTGTTGTGTAAAATGAATGCTTTTTTTTCCATCATAAGGCTACAGACATTTTGATGAACCTAAGCTTAGCTTGGCACAAGGTGAAATGGAAGAGGTTAGAAAGATTGGATTGCACCAATCTTCCATGTTGAGAGAGCCTGCCTGGAAAATCAGCATTTGAAATCCTGGCTTTTGAATGGCTAATTCTCATAAATCCTCAAACATTTGATGGCAAAATTCTGCCATGTAATCAGAGGTGTAGTGCTGTGGGAACTCTGTTCCCCTCCTTTTTGGGGGAGGGGGAATGGCGTTCCCTCACTATCTATATAATACTAAAATTCTCTATTTGAACAATTCCCTAATAAGAAAAATCAGCCAGTATATGTCCAGATACTCATTTCAACGTCTTTGAAATTGGTTAAATTTCAGAAACTTTCTTGGGGTGGGGGTTTGAACATCCCTCCCCTGAGAGCAGGCAGCTCTGCGTTCCCTCACATCTTTTTTAGTTCTACACCACTGCATGTAACTGATTTGATCACTGTGCTTGAACTCTTTTCTTTTTGTCTTTTCCGCCCTCTCACCTTACTAGGTACTCAGTTTTATAGTATTACATTACTACCACCTGTCTTCTCCCAGACACCTTTCTAGGGAATACCTGTATGTAATTACAGCTATGACATTTCTGTCTATTCCCAGCTGTCTAGTCTCCATTGAACACTGTGTATCTACTCCGATGTTGATATTTCTGGCTTTCTCGTGCCTGACTTTCACTTCTTCTATTGATTTTCTTATCAATTTCTTTTATTCCCTGTTTCTATTTCCTGCCCCCCGCCCCGCCCCCTAGCATAGCCTTCCTCATTTTTATTTTATTCTGTTCTCTTTTCCTCACTCTTTGTTTGCCATTGAGCTATCTGTGCCAGTCAGGTACATGTGGGTCATTCCATGTCAAATCAACAAATATTTAGGACAAAAATACCATGATCATCACGGATTTTGTTCAAATTTGGCACAATTATAGATCTTTATGAGACATTGAATGGCACCTGTATTGCATTTCTATTTGAAAGGGTGAACTCTGAACATTGCAAAAAAAAAAAAGCTCATTTATATACCGTTTTTAAAGTACTCAAGTAGATCTAAAACTTTTATTGTAAGCATTTTTACCTCAGAGACCAAAAAAAAAAAGGTGACCCCGAACTGACCTTTCTATATGTCAATCAACATGTTGACCAATTTTTTTCTAAATTTGGCAAATGATTGGTCTGGCCTTTGGCATGATATGTACAAAATCTCATGGTGGAAAACAAATGGGAATTTGTGATAATAACAGTTTTAGATCTACTTAAGTACTTTAAAATAGTATTTAAATGAGCTTTCTAGGTGTAAAACAACTGAGATATTGATTTTCGAACTTTGTCATTACCTCCAAAAATTCACATTTTTTGCAAAGTTAAGAGGTCAGTATCTCTGAAACCCATTGAACTAGAAATGTGAGACAGGTGCCATTCAATTCGTCTCATAAAGATCTATAATTGTCCCAAATTTGAACAGAATCCGTGATGGTCAGGGTTTGATCGTTTGTTGATTTGACATGGAATGACCCAGTAGGTCTTATAATAATATTAATCTATAGTAATACTAATATATAATATTTGAGCCCTCTGCTTGTTTCTTTGTTTGTTGTCCATGCCTCTTCTCCTCAAAAACTACAAGGACTATCGAATTAATATTCTGCATGGATAATCAATAAATATTGACTTTCCACATAGGCTAAACTTCGAGGTCACCAGAGGTCATTCCTTAGCCAATCTTTGGTTCTAAAGATCAGAAAAACATACATTTTATACCTGCAGTTTTGTCTATCATTCCTCTCATGAATGGCACAAACTTACAATAATAATCATTTTTCACAACTTTTCGCTTGATTTGCCTCAAATATTAATGCTAATTCATCTAAGTTTTCAGTAGTAGTAACATAGCCGTCGTAAATTGTATGAGCACTTCCCTCCCTTACCCTAGTGAAACGTATCAAGCCATGGTCACAGTCTATCACCGCTACCCTTCGCTTCTTAGCCGCCAATTAAATTAGGTCACTTCTTCTATTCTATTTTTTTGTTGTACATACAGCTGGTTTCTTTTTCACCGATTTGATTTTTTGCTATTTGGTCCTCATTAGTTCCATGGGATTTTTTATTTATTTTGTGGCCTGCTGTTTATAACAACTGACTAATCAAAATAATGTACATTTTAATACACCATAGCATCATATGCTGTCATGTGTACCATACATTAATAGTAATATTACGTTCAATTTTTATGTAAGTTTATTTATAAAATACTTTGTTAAATTTTCAAATACTGGTACACGATTTTTTTTCCTCTCTCTCTGTACATGTTTTCTGTTTGATTTTTGCCAGTACTGTAAATGTTCAGTATTTTGTTTTATTAGGTTAAAATTGGTTTCAACAGTGAAAGCCAAGAAAGTATTAATAGTTAATTCCAAATTTTATTTCTGTTGCTTTCTAACAAATCTCCATTACGAGGGATGTCCAAAAAGTAAGGTACAAACATTTACTAATCCAACATGTTTATTACTATACAAATAAAACATTGTGCATATGTTACCAGCACTACTATGCTACTTTTCCATGTAGTCACCATAGAGATTGATGCACTTGTTCTATTGGTACACAAGCGCATAAATACCCTCCTCGAAGAATGTGGCGTCAAGTGACTGGAGCCACCCGTGCACCTCTTCACCGTTTCAGAATTTGGAATGGTATAGGGGAGTTGATGGGGACTTTCTGGAGCACATGATCACAGGTGATGAGACCTGAGTGTCATCCTGCTGCACAACAATGCCAACCCACACATGGCCAACCTGACAAAAGAGTGGCTCCAGCGATATGGTTGGGATGTTTTACCGCATCCACTGCATAGTCCTGACTTGGCTCCTTCAGATTATCATCTGTTTGGGCCCCTCAAGAGACATTTATCTGGGTAGCGGTTCCACTCAGATGATGCTTGTTGTTGCAGAGGTGCAAGGGTGGCTCCAGTTGTTTGACACCACCTTCTTCGAGGAGTGTATTTATGCACTCGTGCACCGATGGGACAAGTGCATCAACTATGTGGAAAAGTAGCATAATAGTGCTGGTAACATATGTACAATGTTTTTTTTGTATAGTAATAAACATGTTAGATCAGTAAATGTTTGTACCTTACTTTTTGGGCATCCCTCGTACCTTTGCAAATGTGTATCAGTTTCTAATTTTCAAATAAGAGTTCTGGTAAGTTTTGCACTCATCTAATAAAATCCTACATATATTTGCAAATAGAATAACTCTAGCTCATCTTTGTCTTGGTGCACCTATTTTTTTTCTTTTTTAAAGCAGTTCAATAAGTTTTTTTTCTATTTTTCTTTTCAGAGAAAAGAACTGAACTGGTTACTTAATGAAGAGTTACATCATGTCCTCCAACAGGTGCAGTATACGTTGGCGGTAAGTAAATTCATAAGCAAATTGTGGTTTTTAATGGTCCTGTGGCCAACTATGAGGTTGTATGCAAAAGTATAGGCTTCTGTCTTGACTAAACATTTCAAGGAGGTGGTATAAGTGGCTACAAAAGAACAGTCTTGTTTCCCATATATTCACTGATAACATAAAAGGATTCTCATGCTGTTTGACTCATGCGGATGTTGATTAGCCAGAAAGTCTGGTAATTTGACATTCTTTAGTAGGGGGGGGGACATTCTGCAGAGCATTTATCGTATTTCTTTTGATGAAGCTGCCTAATCTATAACAATGCTAAGTAATAAGGGAGACTTAACTCTTAGATTCATAGACCGATTGTAACTGCTGTAGAACTCTTCAGTGAATAGGATTTTAAAAATGGAACTCTTTTGTGAATTGAATTAAAGAAAAAGAAAAAGAATTTACCAAAAAGTGCAAAGTAGGTAACTTCAATCGGAAGTTATTCCCCATGAATTACTTTTTTTTCTACTAGAATGAATTTAAGAGTTAACGGGAAGAAAAACATTCCACGGAGCATTTATTGGGTTTCTTTTGATGTAATAAACACGCGTTCATGTGTCATATCTAAGCAACATCCAATTTCTCAATGCCTGTTTTGAGGTACCGTTTTGTAGTGCAGTGGATATAAGGATTCAATATAAGTTTGCATTTTATTTAGTGTTAATGAGACAATTTAGACCAATGAAAGTCAAAAAAAATAATTAGGGCTCTAGGAGTAATAGTTTTGAAATTATGGGTGAATATGTCCATGTATCTTTTAAGTTATGTATTGAAAAAAAAAAGAAGAAAACTTTAACTATTACTAAAAGTATGATTTCTTGTCTTATAACATTTAAACCCCCTGGGAAGAAATGTTATTAGGTAGGAGCATACAATTAAACAAAAAAAGAAGAAGTTTTCACCTAGCTCTTTCTATGCTTAGCTAAAAAAATGTATTATCAATTGTCATCTAGCTGTTTCTATGCTTAGCTGAAAGAATATATTATTGTCACCTAGTGCTTTCTATGCTTAGCTAAAAAAAAGTATTATCAATTGTCATCTAGCTGTTTTTATGCTTAGCTAAAATAATATATTATCAATTGTCACCTAGCTCTTTCTATGCTTAGCTAAAACAAAGTATTATCAATTGTCATCTAGCTGTTTCTATGCTTAGCTAAAATAATATATTATTGTCACCTAGCACTTTCTATGCTTAGCTAAAAAAAGTATTATCAATTGTCACCTAGCTCTTTCTATGCTAAGCTAAAAAAATGTATTATCAATTGTCACTTAGCCCTTTCTATGCTTAGCTAAAAAAGTATTATCAATTGTCACCTAGCTCTTTCTATGCTTAGCTAAAACAAAGTATTATCAATTGTCACCTAGCGCTTTCTATACTTATCTAAAAAAATGTATTATCAATTGTCACTTAGCCCTTTCTATGCTTAGTTAAAAAAGTATTATCAATTGTCACCTAGCTCTTTCTATGCTTAGCTAAAAAAATGTATTATCAATTGTCACTTAGCCCTTTCTATGCTTAGCTAAAAAAAGTATTATGAAATGGCACCTAGCTAATTCTATGCTAAGCTAAAAAAATGTATTATCAATTGTCACCTAGCTCTTTCTATGCTTAGCTAAAAAAAGTATTATCAATTGTCACCTAGCTAATTCTATGCTTAGCTAAAAAAAAGTATTATCAATTGTCACCTAGCTGTTTTGTCGTACGCTTTTAGTCAGTGCACCAGTTCTCATGAGTCATGTTTTGCTTCCTGCAGGAATGCAGTCAAAGATTCCTCACAGAAAAGGACAAAGAATCAGGTGAGAATAATTTTTCTTAACTCTTGCATTACTTTTTATTTTAATACATGTACAACACTGATTTTCCAGCACCCTTGGTCCAGAACTCTGCAAGATTATCTATTTTGCCAATCCAACAGAGATTGTGTAATAATAATTCAACTAGAAATCACTCAGAGAGCGCATACCTCTTCCAACACTGTGCACTAACTCAATCAAATGATTTCCTGGATCCACCTCAAAATTTACTCACTTTGTCCTTAGCCATGGACCACCCTTCCACACAATTTCATTGAAATTCATTGAGAACTTTTGGAGATATTGTGTGGATAGACATGAGTAAATACATAAATGTATGAAAAACATGGTAAAATATATCTCGATCAGAAACAAATTTGTGAATCTGCCCCAAAATTTAATCACCTGTTCCTTACATCGGGTAAGGAACAGGTGATTAAATGGTTCCATGAGATTTAATTGAAAACTTTTGGAGACATTGTGTAGTCAGACAGATGGAAGGAAAGACACAATGTAATATATATACCCCCTGAACTTTGTTAGCAGAGGTAAATAATACACTTCTGACCCACTAATTAAGCATAGGCCTATCTCAATATCTTTAAAGCATTAGGTCTGTTAGAAACTTAAATTAAACAAATATTAAATGTGAATTAAATGCAATACATTAATATAAATAATACAGTTTATTAATATAAATGAAACAGATACAGGTATATCAAACAAACACAGTACTGTACTTACAAAGAATTTTGTTTCATATGTTTTGATCTTTGTCACAAAGGTCAAAACATATGAAACAAAATTCTTTGTGAATTCTTTGTTAAAAGGCTTTGTGAGAGCTACGAGAAATTTAAGTGTCCGCTCGTAATTTTATCTGGATTAAATGAGTTACTAGACCATCAGTTGCTGGAAAATCGGTGGTGTACTTGTATTTGAGTATTTGTTTTTATGCTTGTAAAACGTTATCCTTTTCCCTGTGTTTGTAGTTGTTGAGTTTTTGCTATTTACCTCTTTGTGATAAGGCATCCCCAAACGCATATCATTAGAGGACAATTTTATTTTAAATATTTCAAGTGTTGAAGTCCCTCACTCGGTCACTGCGACAAAATAAGAGATTGCAATATGAATATAACAGAAGATATTTGTGATATTGCAATGATCAGAAAATATCAAAGAACTCGCTGGGGTACCTGGCACTGCCCAGGAAAAAAAGGGGGGGAGGTTTAGGTTAAATTTGGTGAAAAATTGCTCGTCTCCCTTAGATTTGAAAATGGCAAAATAGTAATTCTGTCCATGCCAGGGGGGGATATCTTGTAGCGGTTATTCTTCGTAGTCAATTTGTCCTTGTTACACTTAACCAATATCTTTATTCACTTGCCCATTTGTCCCTTGTAACCTGCCTGGCAGTTGCGGGTTCAATCCCTTGGTCAAGTAGTGCCGAAGAATTATATACGCTGGTTCAGTGGAAGAGACAGACAAGCCATACTGCAAGGAAGAATTGACTAGGAAGAATAATATTGTGGTGATAACAAACAAGATGAGGATACTAGATAATAAATAAATGAAATATAAGGATAATTCCTTGTCTCAGAAATTAAGAAAGAATCTTGTCTTTTTGCTGTTTTGTAATGAAGATGTTTTTCCTTTTGTCTTTCTTCTACAGAAGAGTCCAATTATAGCTGGATTAAACCACAGAGAATTCTACTTTCTGGTCCCAAGTAAGTATTGCCTCCTCCGATTTTTATTGGTTTATTATTATTTGGATTAAACGAGTTACAGGACCATCAATTGCTGGAAAATTGGTGGTGTACCTGTATCTGAAGCTGATTAAGGTGGCAAGTGTAATAGTTATCCATTGCAAGATAAAAGCCCTGACTCACAGAGAGATCCGAGTTGCCATCAATCACAATAAAACAGAAATTTTATTGAGTTAGCTATAGAATTAATCAATTGACAATCACAATCACATCTAATTATTTCAGGATTAGTTTTATTCTTTTTAGAGGAAAGTGTATTATTATGTAAAATAATGTCAGTGTAATTAGCATTGACCAGAAGATGAAGTCATTGCAACCAGCAACCTTAATATATGAAAAATATCTCTCAATCAAAAACAAATCCCTGGATCTGCCTCAAAATTTACTCAATTCTTCCTTAGCCAATGTCTTTCATAAAATGTCATTGAAATTCATTGAGAACATTTGGAGATAATGCGTAGACAAACATGCGTGAATACATAAATATATAAAAAAAATAAAAAAATATCACTGAATTGAAAAATTCCTGTGTCCACCCCAAAATGTAATCATTTATTTCTTATCCCACAATCCACCCTGCCACAAAATGTCATTAACATTCAATGAGATTATTTTTTAGATATTGTGTAGATAAACAGGCAAACATGAGTGAATACATATACCTCTTCCAATTTTGTTGGCAGAAGTAAACAAAGAAGTTATGCATAGTTTTAAGCACTCGCCTTTTTAAAAAAATCTTCTTTCTCAGAATCCTCATGCAGTAGTATTACAGTTTCCTTACAGTGAATTAAGAATCAGTTTGCTCATGTGAACTTGGAGTGTTACTGAAGTGTTCTGAAGCTGATTAACTGCAGAAGGTTGCAAGTGTAATAGTTATCCATTGCAAGATAAAAGCCCTGACTCACAGAGTGATCCGAGTTGCCATCAATCTCAATAAAACAGAAATCTTATTTTTGAGTTAGCCATAGAATTGCAATAACAGAAATTTCTATCATTTGCCGTTAATGGGTTAATTTTTACAATGTTCTAAAGTCAAGATTTATCTTCAGGATTTGCCATTTTATTATCTTTACATATTTTACTAGTTTATTACTTTCTCACCAAAATATTTGAATTTTACTAATTTTCATAATTCTTTTACTACTGGAATCTTTAATCCTATCAAATTAACTGAATTTTCTCAAATCAATTTGACGCTTTAAAGAGCCAGTATCACACACACACATTTGATATTATGATACTACATGAATTCTGAATGTATGATCTCAATTAAAAAAACAAAATTATTTACAATATTTTTCTGTATGGTTAGATTTAATCTTCTGCAACGGTTGGCTCTCGTAGCTCAAGTATCTAGAGCAGCTATCACAGTAATATAGGCTTCTAGAGGAAAAAGTATGTGAGTTTGAAACTTGCTGAGAGCTTATTCTTTTTTCCTGATCTGCACTGTTTATTTATTGACTGTAGATCAATGTTTTGAGTAGTTGTGATGGAAAGCAACTGAAATTAAGATGAAAGAAATACTAGTTGAAAATTAATAATGATCTCTGAGAATTATATTAATATTTTGACTTGTACTTTGGAAAATGTTAACATTGGTAATTTTTTATTTTACTTTCAGTGGGACTTCACACATCAGGTGTGTCTTGACCCTTCATGGCGACAACATCACTGAAGCAGTAAGTATTTAAACACTTGTAATTTCACATATATGCATACAGCTCTCATGTATACATATATACCCCCTCTTTCTCTCTCTCTCACACACACACAGAATAGAGGACATTCAATGTAGAAGCTTAAAGTTCTACCTTAGATACAAGGGTCCTTCGATATAGTCTGGTTCACAATATAAGGCCTGTTGTTGGCGGACCGTAACATTTTTTAAATTTCAATAAAAACAGAATTTCATAAAAAGACTTACTTAATCTAACTACTACTGCCCTCTTTGTGAATCACTGATATAAACCTTCACTCACAAAATATAAATAAGATATAAATCTGTGAATACCTGACAGGTTAAAATACCTTCTCAGATCATCATTAACTTTTGATAAATTTTAATTCTATCATTTGTGTGTTGAATTTTCAATGAAGAGCAGGAGTTTTTATTTTTGTATATTGCATTTTGTAACTCTTCATACCTGAAATATAATTACACATAATATTTGTATATTTTCTTTTTAAAGAATTATATTTATTCA
>VCCN01000077.1:734567-746511 GCA_006491835.1 Architeuthis dux
TCAATGAATAGAATTTAAAAAAAATGGAACTCTTTTGTGAATCGAATAATAAAGAAAAAAGAATTTGCCTAAAAGTGCAAGGGAAGTAACTCTGATCAGAAGTTATTGCCCTTGATTTAAGATTTGAAATTTTTTTATATGAATTTAAGAGTTAAACTTTCAACCTAATAACTTCATCCGTAAATACATTTCTTGAAATGCCATTTCATTTATTTATAGTTTTTTTGTAAAATCTCAACAATTGTAAATTAGCAATAACCAATTCGCACCTGCACCATGTCGTCTTTTTTTCTCCCTCTCACTGATTCACTTTACAATGATTGGTCACTTTAAATTCCATCTCATCCACAAAAATCTCTTTGTCTTGAACCAATTATTTTATGATTTATTTTATAATAGATGAAGTATTGTAAATCATTATTACTAATTTCTGACTACTATTTACCATCATCTCAATTTTTAGTTATTTTTTATCACAACTTAACTTAGGCCGTTAATCTATGGTTGTGAGTAAACTGGACAGATTGGAAGTGAAGAATAAGCTCCCTGGTGAGACTCAAACTCACGTCCCTCTTGCCAGTGGGAAGCCAGATTTAATGCGCCAGCTGCTTTACCAACCATTCCATGAGAGTCTCACCAGGAGCTTATTCTTTACTTCTGATCCATGCTGTTTACTCACTTCAGTAGATTGACTGCCTGAGTTAAGTTGTGATAAAAAATACTAGAATTTGAGATAAAGGTAAATAGGAGTCAGAAATTAATGATAATAATCTCTTGGTATTGTTTGAAGCTTTTAATCTGTAAGCAAAGTTGTGAGGGTCACATTTTACTGAATAGTTCATCTGTTAAGATATTTGACAATTTCACTGGACCTTGGTCAGTTGTAGACAAGAACAATATATTAGCTAACAACTATTCATATTTTAACATCTATAAGCAGGGACATTTCATATTTGTGGCCCAGGGAAAAGCTATGTACTGGGGCCCCTAACCCCCTCTCACACCAACACATTAAAATTAAGTTTTTATTTTTAAAATGAGGCTTCTAAAATCGTTGGGACCCTGGGCAACTGCCCATTGTGTCTATGTGATAAAACAGTAAAACAAGTTTTAAGTTCGGTTTCTAATTTCAAGCTTGTGACATTAGTTAACATTAGTAAACTGGAAGCTAAAAAAATAAAGAAGCAGTGTACTTATACTTTAATTGAGCATTCACGAATAAATAAACTTTTCACTTAATTTTCTGGAGGACCTCCGGCTGCAGCCCTTGAAGCCCTAATTCAGCACATGTTGCAACGTTTTCTACAGATTTTAATTTTTCATAAATTTCTGTCTTCCTTTCTTTTAAAAATGTTTTTTTTCAGTCTTGAAGTATATTTACATTTGAGGCATTAAAAATCCCTCTCTACACTAATTCATTTAAATTTGTGTTTTATATTATCAGCCTTTTACAGTCTGTTGTTGGACATGGGCCTTTCTCCAAGTGTAAGACATGTGGGGTGGTGGGTCTTATACTGGCCGATATGTTGTCAGGGGTTAATAGATGGATACATGCGTTTCCCAAGGGCATTAATGTGAAGTTAATGCAAACTGTCTCAGATGGAGTTAGTACTCAGCTCACCAATTCCATTCCACCATGCTATTAACCACTCAGCCACTCACACCTGTACACTACCCCCCCCCCAAAAAAAAAAGAATGGACAAAAAAGAATAGCATTCACCCAGTTTCTTACTCTCTATCACTCTCTCACTCTCTCTCTCTATCTCTGTTCCTATAGAATTAAAATATGAATGATTGGTTTCTCAAAATTAAACTGAAAGGTAGTTTAAGCTTTTGATTTTTAGAAAACTTTTGTTTCTTGCAGTCAGGGAGTTTGGTAT
Organism: Architeuthis dux; assembly: GCA_006491835.1. NCBI lineage: Eukaryota > Metazoa > Mollusca > Cephalopoda > Oegopsida > Architeuthidae > Architeuthis > Architeuthis dux. Next base: position 736,449 of record VCCN01000077.1, read on the forward strand.
AAGGCAAAAACAGGGATGCCAGATTTGACCAGAAGGTGAGATAATCCAAGCTTTATCTCAGAGACTTACCCAACACAGGCATTGGAATAGCATTGAATTTAGAAATAGGTTCAATACCAGCCTTTTGAAGCAAGGTTGCCTATGGAGGAAGAGGTTCAATACCAGTCTCTTCAGGTGGGTTGTGAACCTCTGCCTCTAGAAACGCTTGATTTCCAAATACAATGCTATTCCTGTTGTTGGAAAAGTCTCCGAGGTAAAGCTGAGATTATTTCTGTTTATGGCCAAATCTAGCAACTCTGGGCAAAAACCTAAGCACTATTTTCTTTTTTTTTACTTTGTCTTTTTGTAGGCCATCAACTACACAGTATTCTTATGTCAACTGTTTTTTTGTGATAGAGACATGGTTAATATGTGTATGTGCTCATTGTAACTTGCATACATGCTCATATATTCTATGTGTATATATATGTATATATATAATTCTTTGTGTCATTTGAAAGATGTAATTTTGTTCTGAATTTCTGAGATGAGGAATTATTGTTATTCACTGATTTACTCAGACTAGTATCATCATTTTGGTTGCTATAGTCACAACCAAGTTGAAAGTTGTATTTTGATGTTTTGAAGGAAGGTGACATGAGGAACGAGGAAAGGGTTTCTTTGTGACTAGAAGTGACCAAATGTTGAAGTCAGTCCTTTTCAAAAACATTACCAAAGACCAGGGGTCAGCAAACTATGGACCAAATTTGGCCTGCAGCCGCATTTCATCTGGCCTGCCGACTTCATTGAATATGTGACTTTACATACAGATTTTTTTTCATTATCTATCTTTGGTTAGTGAACAATTAAATTCAGTATCGAAAAATAGAGCAAAAGTCTCATTTTTGCAGTGGCCTCAAATGAATCAAAGTTTTATAGCTAAAAATGTTTTAGCTCTACACATCCCTGTTTTTCTATAAATATACACAAAATTTTAATCACAATTTGACAATATTTTGTCCCCCCAAAACGAATTTTATAGTTCTCATTGATTGATAGTATATGTACATTTATGTAGGTATATACTCCTATAATAGAAAAAAGATTAAAGTAATTAAGACGAGCTGTTTCCATAGCCTTGTATGATCATTGTTTCATTTGTATTCGCCTTGGCCTTGCAAGACAAAAACATTTCTAATCTGGTCCGTGAGACAAAACATTTTAAAACTGGTCCGCCTCCAAAAAAGATTTGCCGACCCCTGCCAAAGACAATAAGTTACTTATGACTAATCATAAAAAAGGCTGCACACTAACAACCCCAATAAAGCAAAGAAACAAACAAAAACATGGTTCTACTAATTTTGGCAATAGTATTTGTCCACAAATGTGCATCTCACCTTCCTTCATGAAATATTCATTCTTATCTGTGATTTCGCACCATTTTGAGTTTTTTTTTAAAGATTTTTTTATGGTGACCAATTTTTAGAACGAACATTTTTTGACCATTTCAACAAATGAATGATTGGATGAATGAAAAAATATCAGGTCAAAGACCTACATGAAACCAAACTCCAAAAATTAAAACTTTGCATAAAATTATGTAAAAAAAAAAAATCCCTTAATTCTGTGCTTTTTTTTTTTTTGTAAAGCAATTATTTTATTATTTATTTTTTATTAGATGAAGTATTGTACATCATTATAATTAAGTTTTGACTATTATTTACCTTCATCTTAATTTTTCAATTGCTTTTTATCGCAACTTTTACTCATGCCGTCAATCTATGGCAGTGAGTAAACCCTGCAGATTAGAAATAAAGAATAAGTTCCCGGTGAGACTTGAACTCATGTCCCTCTATGCCAAAGGGAAGACAGGTTAACACCCTGCTGCTCTTACCAGCTCAGTTTACTCACTGCCATAGAATGACGGTCTGAGTAAAAGTTATGATAAAAAACAACTTAAAAATTAACTCTTAAATTCATAGACTGCTTGTAATTGACAGTTGAACTTTTCAACGAATAGAATTAAAAATTCTGGAACTCTTCTGTGAATTGAATAGAAAAAGAATTCACCTAATGGTCGAAGGGGGATAATTTAATTATGAGTTATTTCCCTTGATAATGGCGTTCAATTTTAAAAATGAATTTTAGAGTTAAGATGAAGGTAAATAGTAGTCAAAAATTAATAATGATTTTTTTTTTGTTGTAGTTCATCACTACATTTTTCTACAAGAGGAAAACAGTTTGTCTCAAAAACCCATTGAAGTGAAATGTCTATAAATAGTTATTTTGCCTGTATTCTACCATTTTTTTTTTTTTCTTTTTCAATCTCCAGAACAAAGCAAGCTGAAATTTGATTTTTAAAGTAACAAAACATTTTAAAGTTATTTCAACTCCTTGCAAATGACTCCAAAAGAAAATGAGCATCTATTCAGGACATTAGAACAATTTAAAATCTTTTTATTTTTTTTATTTTTGCAAATAGAAAAGATTTTGTCTATAACTAGAAGTGTCAGTTAGATTCCAACTTTTGTTCAGACAATCAAATCTCTTCTTCCCATCTTTGAATGAATGATTTGGCCGAATCGTTGTGTTAACATCAAAGATGGGAAGAAGAGAATGGATTGTCTGAACAAGAGTTGGAAAGAATGGATCTTGTTTGCGCCAGAAACATCTTTTTAACAAGTACAGTAATACCTTGAATAGTAAAGTTTTGATTAGTATGGGTTTTGATGTAGTACGGTTATGGTATTACTGTACAAATTAATGTAACTACGTTTAAGCTGAAAAAAAACCTGCATTAAATTATGATAAGACCTTGAATTGTGCAGTTTTGAATATTAAGGAAAATATTTGAATGAATTAAACAAACTAATCAAGGTGTACCTGTATTTTATTTCAATATTTGTTAAAGGAATTTTTGAAAAAAAATAGTCTTTTAAAAACACTCTTTAGCTATGTCTTGTTTAGAACTAACCACCTCATTAAGTCATTGAAAATAAAGTTTAAAAAACAAACAAATTTACATACCAAAACACTCCCACCACATCGTTTCCTCCCCCTTCTTCTATATATATATATATCTGAAAGTGCTAGGGAGAGAACTCGTATTAACTGCGTTTTTGATAGATGTTAGTTTTACAGGTTGTATTGACAGATTGGTCTCATTCCAGGATGGCTATCCATGAGATTGAACTAGCGCATCTATGGTCTGACTTACAGGCTTGTTGTTTATTGTTTCACCCATAGTGACTTTGAGCTTGAAATGCTAGATTAGTGACTTGTATGGATAGTTGGGTCTGTGGCAATGCTTTGTAGATATTGCCAAAATTTAAAAAGTGACCTGCTTTCTGATCTGGTGTGATTAGATTGTTTGTTATTTACGAGTAGTTTATTAGTCCTGACTAATCACAATGGTGAACTTGGGGTTTGGTATGTTTTGGTGCCAGCCCATTTTGCGATGGATATTTTGACGCTAAGAACATTCCTTTATTTGTAAATCGAAATGTCTGTATGGACAGTTTTAATGAAACAAAATAACAATATATATACATTATTATTAGATGAAGCAAGGTAAAAAAATTTTAAATAATAATGAACAAATATATATCTTATAAATTGAGCTAGAGAGATCATATACATATATTTAGAAACAGGAAAACGTACCTGATAAAATGTTAAAATCTGATGAATTAGAGAAGATCATTAAATTTAATACTATCCTAACTCTAAAGGTTTAAAGCCTTGCTCATAATTACCAAATGAACTAAATAAAGCTACATTACAGTTTTTGTTTAGTGAGTAACAGATTTAATGGTTTTATTTTAAAGTTTTACCTTTGAATAATGATGAATCAATCAACATTTTTTCCTAGCGTCCAAAATTTTCGCGTAAAATCAGCTGGCGCCCAAATGGCTATGCCTAATCATCCCATCCCATAGTGAGAGAAAACAAAAGCCTTGTATCACTGTTCTTTATTGTTTCTGACTGGTGTATTCAGGCCATTTGAGATGCAAAGAAAAAACTTCTTATTTAAATTCCCCAAATTTTTGTCTGTTTCGAGAATTTCTTTTAAGTCAAGTATCAAAATTCATCAAAGAATTTGCAAAACCAACATAAAATAAATGTGAAAGCTTTGAAGTGGTTACTGTTGTAAATTACAACTCATCAAACTGTTCTATTTCTGGTAGGTTGTAAATAAAAGTTAGGGACAGTTACAGGGACCCTTTTACGGCCCTTTTGAATATGATATATGTAATTACTGAATGAAACAGACACGAGTGCCTGAGGGATTCAAGTTTAGAAAAATATATACATATTTTGCTGCATTATTTGATGATGAAATGTAGAAGTAATTCTAAGCAAATATTCATGGAGGGAATGTAAATCTGTTGCAGACTATACCCATTTGGTTTTTATTGATATATATATTATATTAAATGTTGCTAGAAAAAGACAATGTGGAGCAAAAAATTATTTATTACCTTTCAGCTGAGAAATCAGGCCGTTTTCAAAAGTTTGGTCCTACAGATAAAACCTACCCACTCAGAATTCAAATACACAAACTCGGTTGAAGTAAGACACATCGTTTCTCCGAACGCCTTTTGAAAACGTCCGGATTTCTCGGCTGAAACATGTTACAGTAATAAATAATTTTTTGCCTCTCCACATTGTCTTTTCCTATCATCATTATGTCGGATAACCCTTATCCTATTGTACACCATATATATTTATTATTATTATTATGAGAAAAAAAAAACACGACTTTTTATGAAATTATAAAATTTTTCAATATTCTGTATATCTTCATCAGTCATTAAATGAAATGAAAGTATTTGTCAACCCAACAATATTCAAACGTTCAACACGAGAATATTGAAAATTTTCATAGGAATGCATCATTCTTATGTTGGACATTTGAATCTTGTTGAGGAATACTTTCATTTCATAATGAAGATATACAGAATATTGAAAATTTCATGAAAAACAGTCTTGTTTTTCTTCTCTTAAATACTAACAAGCAAGGCGTTATCGATCAATACTTATACTAAATTATTATTATTGGCCACTGTCAGGCTTGACAGTAGGGATTAAACCTATTTGCTGTCAATTATTGTGGCATGCCGGTGTTGAGGCATTTTGTCAAGGTATCTGGCAATGGGACAGAGTGAAGAAAGAAGTGGATTCATGCCTTTCCCAAGCGCGTTTGTACCAAGTGAACATGAGCAGTCTCTGCTGAAATTTGAACTTAGTTTGCCAATGCTATTTTCTGTGGAGGTAACCTTTGCACTACCCTGCAACTCCACATACGCACCTGCCTACCTTCATAATGTATGCAAATATATTAATCCAGTGGTCATAAGATGTTTTTAAAAAAAATTGATTGCACTATTCTTTAGCTTATTTTAACTAATACCATCACCATTTTTTTCTATATTTTAACTAATATCATCACCATTTCTTTTCTCACAGTATTAACAACCATTTCTCTGATCGTCTTAGGTTCTGTCATACCTTCTAGCTAGATTGATTAAAAATCCTGGCAGTGTATCAATATAGGATTGATACTTAGAATACAAAAATACCCTAATTGTTTATTGCAGCATTTTTCAACCAGGGTTGCAGACAATTGGTGGATATGTCTGAAAGATTTAGAATTTAAATGCCAAGTTCGAGAAAAAATGTTAAAATCGTCAATAAGCATGTATAGTTTTTATTAGCCATGAGAGGAAGGTTGTGTCAAAATTATCTTGAAATAATTTCAAGTTTACATTTGCACAAGCATTCAGTGCACACATACTTTTTTTCCCCTATAACAAAAGTATTATTAAATTAAATTATTATATTAAAAACTGCCAGTATAGTTGTATTTGATATGAAAGATAGACTGTGGCAAGATTATCTTGAAACAATTTCAAGTTTACTTTTGCACAAGCATTCAGTGTGCACATACTTTTGTGCAAAGAAAATTTGAACAAAATAAGAATTAGAAGGGACATAGCTTGGGAGTGTTGCACACCTAAAGCATGGCGACTTAGGGTGACAAAGTCATAGAAAGGTTGAAAATCACAATTATATTTCCCCAGTCAGTCATTTGCAGATGATCAGAAAACTTCATTATCAGTATAAAAAAAATAAAACAAACCACAAATATGAGGATATTAGTTTAAATAAGCTGAACAAGAATAAAGACACAGTATAAAAATATCAAATGTGCAGACTATTTTTTATTTACTGGATAAATTTCATCTCTGACAAATAAGTAAACCTCTATGTAAACTCTTCTTTTATTACATCCAACATATTTAAACTGAAATCTTTTTTTCTGAGAGGGAGAAACATTTTCATGAATTAGCTCTTCATTCAGTGTGGGATGGTAGGAATCTTTATTTTTTTTATCACTGACTAAAATAAGTATTTTAATATTTACCTGTAATATTAAAGTTATTTCCGTAACAATAATTTCTGCTTAGATGACTGTAAGTAAGGCAGGGGTTCTCAAAATTTTTCTCTCAGTGTATCCTTTCATCCTGTCCGGCAGTGTTGACATACCCCTTGGGAAGAATATAGTGTAATTTGTATGGATAGAACAGGCAACAGACATGTAGTATTTGTTAGTAATTTCATTTAATTTAATGTTACATTTTTAATGAAATGAATGAGCTTGGTTCTTTCCAACAAGTAACTCAATTCTAGGCACAGTTTTGGAGTGACACACCTGCTTATCATTCTCAAATGACAGGCTTGCACAAAACTTGTTTTAGCCCCCACCCCCCAAAAAAAAAGCATATCCAGAGCATGGAAGAAAGTTGAATGAGCACGGATATACATGCAAACCAGGGATGTTTGATTTTAAGGAATGATCCTTTTATACAGAGTTGCCAACTGTATATCAGGTTTATAAGACATGAGTTGCATTTAGTTGGTTGTGATTACTTCAGAATTCCAGTGTTTTTAGAAAACTTGTATACCCCTGTAATTTCCCAGTTTGAGAACCACTGCTGTAAGGTGTGGACAGAGAAAAAAAATAGATTTTTATTTTAAAAATTAATATTGGTTGTATTAGCAAGAAAATGTATAAAATAGCTAATATTTTATTATTTAATTTATTATTATATGAAGTATTGTAATACTAATAAAAAAAAAATAATTGCTTTAATAACACTACTAGTACTAAAACAAAGTTGGAGTGAAGGGTAGGTTTAAAAAGTAAGATTTTATTTCTGCTGGCCATGAAGCTTCCGTAGCTAAGTTGTCATAGCAGCTGGGCGTAAACCTGGCTTCCCTCTTGCAAGAGAGACATGAATTCGAATCTCACCAGGAGCTTATTTTTTATTTCCAATCCGTGCAGTCTGGCATTTGAGGTTTCATCCTTTTAAGGATTTGTTTGGCAAAGAAACCAGAGTAAATGACATTCAATCTTGTACTTGTAAAATCCACAATACCTCTTTGTTAGAAAGATCTGACTTTTCCCCGAGCAAATTAAAAAATAGGGCAAGCAAAGTAAAAAAAAAAAAAAAATAGGGCAAGCAAGTTTATCTCTTGATCAAAATACAGTACTGGATTATTTATCCTGATTTCTAGATTTTACTGATTTTGCGCCAAGGCCTAATATATGCTTAAAATAAACAATGAAAAGTAAAGAACGAAAGTGTATCAACAAATACAAATTAATATTCTTTTACAGCAGGGGCTGTTTGATTTTTATCTTCCACAGAAAATATAGAATGTAAAATATACCATGAAAAGTAAACAAAGAAAAGTAAATAACAAAACTGTTTAATCTGTATCAAAAACAGGATTTGTTTAACCAATGTTAATCCACTAAGCTTCATCTGAAGACAATTCAACCAAGCAATGAAAATTGAAACAAATAGCGGCAAACTATATAAAGTCCCCAGATCCAAAACTAGCCAGTTTTTAAAAAAATAGCTGGTTTCTAGTTATTCTGGTTTTCTGAAATTGGATAAATGGTCTGGTACTGTACATATAGAGATTTAACTCTTAAATTCATAAACCGTTTGTAATTGACAGTGGAACTCTTCAATGAATAGCATAAAAAATAGTGGAACTCTTCTGTGAATTGGAAACAAAATTTTTTTAATTCACCAAATGGTTGAAGGGAGATAATTTTCTTTGTATGAATTTAAGGAGTTGAAAAGATCAGGAGTAGAGCTTGATCATTGTCTATGAATTGTCAACTTTTTCACTGATCTTGTCAGTGGTCAGTCCATTTGTGTACTTATAAAATCTGTAAGAATACCAAAAGGTATTTACATATTTACATATCCTGATATGCAGACTTATTGATCAATACCCAATCTCAACGAGAAGGTATTGCTGTTGTTGTTGTTGTTATTGTGTAAATATAATTTTGAACCCCCCAAAATTTCACTCGCTCTTCCATTTAGCCACAATGGAAGTCATTTATTTTGTTGTTTTTTTTTTGTTTTGTTTTCATTTTGTTGAAGAATAAAAGTAAACAATCTTTAATAAAAAGTTTTAATTTTTACAAAGAAATGCTACTCATTCCCTGAAAATTCCCTTGAAATTTAAAATCTCCAAATTAGTTTCATCTGGAATGGTTCTTTTTTAATGATGCCCGTTTGATGACGATTTCAACAAATTAATAAACATTTTTCTTTCTTTCTATGTACTTGAAGGCTTTTTTGGACAGCAGTTAATTGTGTCATTAAGCCAGCTTCAGTTTAGTTGGGGTGGGATTAAACTAATAAGAAAGTTAAATGGTAGTTAAATTTGGTATGGCTGATATCAGAATTAAAATTATTTTTTAAAATATTGATATTCTCAGATGTGACTGTCTTTTTACTTAGGCTGTCCCATGCGTTTGCTACTCTTGTTGAGAAGAAATTTTTTCAAACACTAGTGGAATCAATTTTCCCAGCAATCAGTCAAGTTTGAGGGTGTCGCAGGGGTTAGGTACACAAAGGCAATTGTTAGGCCTGTCAAAGCATGTATGACTTGGAAGTGGATTGAACCACAACCTACTGAACCGGAGGTGAGCACTCTACCACTGGGCCACAGTGTTTGTAAGTTTTGGTAAAAATCATTATTTCTAAAGATTAATGATTTTTTTCAAATTAAAAAATGGCTGTTTCTGAAGATTACCATTTATTAGATTTTTAAAAAAATCATTGTATCTAAAGAAAAAATCATTGTTTCTTCTGAAATCTAAAGTTCAAGACAAAAGTGTAAAAAAGATTTTTCTTAAATAACTATTTAAGAAAAATCTTTTTTACACTTCTATCAAAAGATTCCATTGTAGATTTGGTTATGTTGCAAAACAGTGGACTGGAGGTCGAGAGGTTTGAGCTTTCATCTAGAGGGACAAATTTATAAGATTCCTTATCACAAACTTGTAGAATGAAAACTAATTTTTTTTATCTGAGATTTTTAGGAGACATTGATAAAGATAGAATTTCTTTTGTTAACTTTGTAGAATTACAATTAACATTAATACAACCAATTATTTGTGAGCAAATCCTTTATACCTCATACTTAACCCATTCATTGTGTAAAGTGGCGAAGAGTAATAGTTATCTATAAATATATAAGATAAAATCCCTTGTCCACAGGGTCAGCGCAAGGATGTTATGTACCCTAGGTGAGGCTTAAAATTTGTGCAAGGGTTTCAGGCGCCTTAGGCAAGACTTGAAATTTGCGCCTACAGTTGTAATCTAATAACTATTTTTTTCAGTTTGGGGTGCACCCCTAGGACCTTTGCGCCCTGATGGACGGGCTGGCACTGCTTGTCCATTGCAAATTACCTATTGCAAGGTGAAAGCTCTGACTCACAGATAGAACTGAGTTGTCATCAATCACAATAAAACAGAAATTTCATGGAGTTAGCCATAGAACTGCAATGACGGAAATTTCCGTCATCTGCAGTTAATGGGTTAATGTGGTTAGTCTTGAATTTGTTAAATTTACAATTCCCAAGAAATAAAAATGTACATGCTTTTTTAAACCATTGGCTAAAGTTTGTGCCTGGGAGCAGCTGTCTAGACTTAGGGAAAAACATTTATGCCCTATGCCTATTTTGTTCAGTCTTGTCAGTTGTCCCCAT
>VCCN01000077.1:926646-939061 GCA_006491835.1 Architeuthis dux
TTATCTAATGCCTTTAGCCAAATAAATACTCACATGAAGTCACATGACTGTAATCTACCAAAAGGAACATTGCTACATTATGCAATGCCTTATCTTGGCTAAGCCAAGTAAATTCCATAATAAATTGTTTACAGCCAATTCTTTGTGCTTCAGGATGACCTATGTGTGCTCAGATAATGAAATAACACGGAAATTAATAGCTAAAACAATTTTTTCAACAATACATACTTTTAAAATAGTTCTTCAGACATTGAACTCCTTCTTGTTGTTTGTGTTGTTAACATGACGTTTCGGCCAATCCATTCTTTGGCCTTCTTCAGGTGTAAAATCCAAGTGTGATGGGGTAAACAGAAGTTGGGTTTTGGGTCTTTTGAGCAGCAGAAGCCACATCGGGTTGAACTCTGCACTTGTCTGACTAATGCATTTAGTCAACATGTTGATATGAGCTGTCTCTTTGATTTTTCTCTGCTTCCAACAGTGTTCTCTGTCAATAATCTGGACTTCCTCTCAGAGAGGAAAATGGTTGCCTTTCTCTCTCCAGATGTGAAGGTCTGAATTTATAGTTTATGGCTGTGTCCTCTGGTTTTACTGCAGATAGATGAAGTCAGCTTTTCTCTCTCCATTGTAGATTTTTCTATCTCGCCCTTCATTATGGCTTTTTTGTGTTCATCAAGTCTGACCTTGAGGGGGCAGCTTGTTTCTCCCGTATAGATTATACCACATTTACCTTTCTCAAAACTACAGAAAATATCAATATATACTTTGTAATTCACCAAGTAGCTTCCCCTTATTTCTTTACTTTACTTCAAGAAAAATCTATTTGAATGTGACAATCTATCGCCCCTCTCAGCTCAACTTTCACCCCCTTTCTGGGTGATATTGCCCCCATTGAAAATGACTGATCTAAATAGATCCATTCATCGACTAATTGGGAGCAGCTGACAAGATATCTCTTGAGAAATTTCTTTGTCCAGTGTTTTCTTACTCTGTGAGTGAATTGGATAATGATTCAAGACAATTCATAGATGGTGATGAAGCTGCTGAAAGCAATGACTGTCCTGAAGCAGCTGATGAGATATTTTGCTGATATCACGCCACACAAAAATATCCCAGTCCCAATACTCAATATCTGAATATCAGTGTGTTACGCAAACATGGTTGTTATCTAACAATTTTTACGCTTTTGAATATAGTTAGTTAAATTCATTCGCTTACAAACATGTTCGTACAACAAGAGTTGCTTCCCTTCTTACATAATTAGAAACCGTCAACCAAAACTGTCAACATAGGTTTCTTCAGTTTTTAAGCTGGTCTGGCAGTCTATGTATGTATCGTGTGTACAGGCCACACAAATTGAACTAGAGGGCTGAAAATTTAAATTTACTCCTTATTATGTCTAGAAAAACATTTTTTTTGTTCTTTGAAAATCCCCCCCCCCAAAAAAAACGGTTTTTAGTGTGTGTGTGTGTGTGGGGGGGGTTACAATATACGTTTGTGCTAAATTGGTCCCTTAGTTTGTATCCGGCAGCATAACCCCTTTTTCCAATTTTTTAACTGATCACTCCAACACGGCATGCTGCCAAAAGACATTGGTCACATGACAGTTTCTATTGATCGACTAACCAGACCTGTTTATTGGTTCTTTATTTCTCGTAAAAATACTTTGAGAGGGACGAGTGAATGAACAACAAACGAGGGATGAGTGAATGAGGAACAAACGAATTGAAAATTCATCAAAGTCAACATTTAATAATGAATTTCAAAACATTCACATGCGTTGCTACAAGTGTATTGGAATTAGGTATTTCAAACAAAATTTTAATATTCTTTGGCTTTTGAAGATCTTAACTCTTAAATTCATGAAGCACTTGAAACTGCTTGTAATTGACAGCGGAACCCTGAATGAATATCATTAAAAATAGTGGAACTTTTCAGTGAATTGAATTTTAAAAAAATTCACCAAATGGTCAAAGGGAGATAATTTCAATCAGAATCTTAATTTTGATCTTGAAATTGACTTTCTATTTTCTTTGTATGAAGTTAAGAGTTAAAAAAAACAAATATCACCTAAACTTGATGATCCAACTAACAATAGCAAAAGCTGGTTCTACATTGTATTTGTTATCTTTTTCAGATTCTAATTGGGGCTCCTTGCTGTGGTGTAATGGTTAACAAGCTGGTCTCACAGATCATTACTACCGAGTAGTGATGTTGTATACTGGTCTGTTTTCCAATGTTCTGCGGACATATTCTGCGGACATGTTCTGGTCGTGGGTTGTTCATTTGCGGGAGGGAATGCTGAACTTAGATAGAAAGGAAGGACTCAAAGACTGGTTGTAAAAATATGAGACATATTTTTATTTTATAGCATACACTTATAGAGAGATAAGGAGAACCGTCAGTCTGTCCCCAACAGAGACAACTGTATTCTGCCTTCCAGCCTGGCTTAGGTGATCTGCTTCTCTGCTGAGTCCTCTGAGTTTTCTGTCCGGGTCTGATCTGGAGCTTCTGTCTCTTCTCTGAGCTTTATAAGGTTCGAACACCCACACAGATGTCATTTCCGGTTTCCACCAATTGTTTTGGGACACCTGCATATGCTAAGGTGACCAGGTCACCTCCATTTCTGCACAGGTGTTGACCTGGAAATGCCCCCACTGTGGCAGTATATCATAACAGTGAGTTTGATCCTCACTGGGTGCCTCATGCATGTAGCCTTGTGCCAAAACTAAGACAAACTTAGTAAATATCTTTATCAGATTTAAATACCAAAAAGAATATCTTCTGCTTTTGTGAAATGTTTGATGTGGTCTGATCGAAATCCAGGAGTGTCAAAGGCATTCAAAGATATCAGACGCTTGGCAAAGAGGTTAGGCTCTACCTTGCTGCCATTTTCTTGCTTATCTCTTCTCTTCATCTGCTCCGGACTCTTGGATAGTTGGTCTTAATACAAGAATCACAACTAGAAAGCATTCAGAGATTACATACCTCTGCCAACACAATTGTCACTAACAAGCTCAATTTCTTAACTAATTTAAACACAAGCAGTAACTAGCGCTGTTATGATATACTACCACGAAAAGGTTATTTCGGGGTTAAACACCTGTGTGGAAATGGAAGTGACCCGGTCACCTTAGCATATGCCTACAAAAACAGGATGTGGAAACCGGAAACGATACCTGCGTGGGCGTACGAACCGTATAAAGCTCAGAGAAGAGATGGAAGCTCCACAGACCCGAACAGAAAAACTTAGAAGCTCAGAGGACCCATGCAGACCGCCTAGGGCTGGAAAGGCACAAGGCCGGGTTCCCCTGTTGGGAATGGTCTCTCGGCACCCTTATCTCTCTCCCACTCTTCATTCTCCGGCTGACAAAGTGTATGCTATGAAATAAAAATATGTCTCGTATTTTTACAACCAGTTTTTCGAGTCATCCTTTTTGATTGTCCAAGTTCACAATTTTCCTCCTGAGGACAAAGGCACAGCGGCTGCTTGAAAAAAATCCTATACACTAACTGAAAAATGAATGAAAATCAGTTCATATATAGCTACGATGCAGAGGAGATAAGTGATGTTCGTTTTCTGCCAAAGGTATGTGGATCACCTAGTTATGAATTATCTCACAAGCCCTTAGGGCAGAGCTTTCCAACCTTTTTGCATTGGCGACACACTTTCTAAAAACGGAATTTTTTGCAACACATTACTCAAGTTTTGTCAGCCAAGCCAAATATATAATGTCATCCCAGCAGTTTAACTGAACCAGGAAAAGTATCTTTTGAAAGATACACAAAATATATATTTCATTTTGCGACAAACCAAGAGATTATCGGTGACACGCTAAAGCGGCATAACATACAATTTGGAAAGTTATGCTATAGGGTGTCCATTTTCAAATTTCCAAAAAGGAGATCTTGGGCAGACTGACCCTCTCAAAAGTGTTGACAGTGTGACTCATACAGCAGTCTTGTTGACAACAGCAACGAAACATAATAAAAATATGCTAATCGTTGTAAAGTGTATAGTGGCACCATGCCGTCGTCAGCTGTTAAGACCATTGGTGAAATCAACTACGGAAGGATGTATACGCCTAATTTATAAGGATGGAAAGCAAAAAAAGGTTTTTAAGGTGGAAAAAGAAGAAATCTTTCTTAAAAGAATTTCTTCATCTGCACCAAAAAATTGATAGGAACAAAAGAAATTGAAGAATTTCTCTTTCATCTTGAAAATAATAGAAACAGGAACATCATTGAATATATCGATTTATATGTATTTATTTATATAATTATATATATTTAAAGCAAATAATAGCAAAACAATAATTAAATGAATAAATTAATTCTTTTAATAAAAGATTTTCTTTTTTTTCTTTTAAAGAAAGATTTCTTCTTTTTAAATGGGAACACCATTGAATATATTTATTTATATTAATACATATATTTAAAGCAAATAATAGCAAAACAATAAATAAATTAATAAATTAAAATTAAACAAATCTTCTTGCTTTTCTTTCTTCTTTTTCTTCAAGATGAAAGAGAAATTCTTCAATTTCTTTTTTTCCTATCAATTGTTTTGCACAGATGAAGTAATTCTTTAAAGAAAGATTTCTTCTTTTTCCACCTTAAAAACCTTTTTTTGCTTTCCATCCTTGTAAATAAGGTATATACATCATACCATTGTTGACTTCGCCAATGGTTTTAACGACTGGCGACAGCATGAGTACATCTCCTGAAAGAATGCCCTTTTAGTTCCCACTGTTTGAGGTATATATGAGGTAATTTATATAAACTTCTTTAATTAGACTTATAAAAGGACAAATTAACACTGGACAGAAGAGAGAGTGATCTAAAGGCGAACATCTGGCCTCCCTACAAGCCCAGGAGAGATCAGTAATGACTAGTGTTTCTTTTAAATGCACAAAATTGCATTTTTATTGAAAAAAAAATCTCTATTGATCTGCCAGAAACTACTTGAACACATCTTATTCTCCAGAAACTTTCCTATTTGAAAACAGTGTACAAGATTTAGACAATTTGAGGTATTTGTTACTCGTGATGGTCCCAAATTGATTTTTGCTGACATCATGTAATTTTGTCACGCAAAGTCAGCAGAATCATCCATTTTATGGACATGGTTTAGTGTTTTTAACAACCATCAGCTAAAACTGTCAACATAGGTTTCTTCAGTTTTTAAGTTGGTCAGACTGGCTGGCTAGGATACATAGCCAGCCAGTACAGGCCGCACCAATGGAGCTGAAAATTTAAACATTTACTCCTTATTATGTCTAGAGAAACGTTTTTCTTTTCTTTTGTTTAACCCTGTCCTCTAAATAGGTTTTTAGTAAGGGGTTATATTTGCAATGTAAGTTTTTGCTAAATTAATTCGTTAGTTTTTGTCTGGCAGCATTCACTCTTGTTTTTTGAAAATTCGGATTTTTTTAGTGATGACTGCTCAACAAAAGGCGAGAGAAGTAATTTATTCATTGAAACCCCCTTTTTTCCAATTTTTCAATTGATCACTCCCAACACTAAACGTTAGTCATGTGACGGTTTCTATTGAGTGACTAACCAGACTTTTTTTTAATTACAAAAGACAAAAAGCAAAACAATCAAATAAACAATTTAATCTTTTTAAATTCAAAACAATTTACTTAAGTTCATTTAAATACAAAACAATACTGTTTAATTACAAAAAATATTTAAATTCATTTAAATACAGACAGTTTAATTTATTTAAATACAAAACAACATTATTTAAAAAGCAAAACAATCGAACAAACAAATTAATTTATTTCAAGCAGAACTCACAATTTAATTAAGGTGAAAATTTCTTCTGGAAATTCGTCAGTAAAATGCGAAAAGAATTATTCTGCTGACTTTGTGTAACGAGATCACATTTCTGTGTGACGTCATTGAATTTTCAGCGAAATTCAAATTGGGACCATCACGGGTAAGAAGTATCTCAAATTGATGCTATACGTTAGCCCCGCCCTCTTTCGGACAAAACTGGAGACGGGCGGTAACTCAGTTTAATTTCTTGGGAGAACCTCCTGTTAGTTGTTACATCAATGTTTCGAAGCATGGAAAAATCACTCTATCATCCAACTCGATATTGGATTTTAAGGTCAATATTACTGCAAAATAAATCGTTTAAAAATTATACTTATTTTAGCACAAGTTAGCGAAGGTGGTTACGATTGAAATTCGTCACGTTAGCGGGTGTGAGTGTGAAAATTTCACACCCGCGCTCACTCGATGTTGAAAATGGAGCATAAATAAAAAAAAAGAAATAAGAGAATTCATGAAAAAACAAAACAAAACAGAAGTAAATACGTAAATAAATTGTAATTTGTATTGTTACTGCTTCGCTTCATAAATGTTCCACGGATAACTTTTGTGCATGACGTCACGTGATTTTCAATCGGGACCACCTTCGCTAAGTTGTACCCTTATTTTCTTGGTTTTGAGAATAACAAATAATGCAATTTGAAAAAAAATTAATGTGCGGAAAAATCGCTAAATTTAAGCTCCAAGGCACTAGAAGAAGTTAAATTCGAAAAAAAAAATTTTTTTAAATTATTTAAGGGTTTATTTTTCAATTTCAACAAATAAAGCTAAAAACGAAAATGTCCTTATACCCCAACAATTAATCTATTTATAAATCTGCGATACCCACATTGTAATCATGACGCACTACGAGTTACTAACTCTGTCCCATAATAGTTGTTACATTTTAGTACTAATTTTTCATATGCAAATATAACAACTATTATGGGACAGAGGTGGTTTTACCCATGAGCGTCCCCTGCACTTTTCCTGTGGATGCGCAAAAGGATATATTCGAAAAATATCTTTTAGCGGCAATCCTGTTGTTCTGTTACTGTTACCAACGAAGAATAATACCATCTTTTTTAATGGCTATATAAGTTGGGATCACATGTGAAACTATTGTATAGCACAATTATCCTTTTATGGACAATAAGGTTTTAACTTTCACCCCTCTCACCCTAGGTGAGAAGGCCTGATCGTGGGGGAGGCGACAGCGTTGCCAATTTAGTGCGTTTCGCGCTAGATTTAGCGCGTTTGGCATTATAAAAAGCGCTAAATTAGCGCGTTTACGCCTAAAACATTTTGGCCGTTTTTGGCAATTTCCTGGCTATTTTTGACAATTTTTAGCGTCTTTTTGGTGGTTTTTTAAGTTAAAAAGATTTAGCGCTTTTTTTTAGCGATTTTTGGCAGTCAAACTAGCACGTAAATATTTTTTTAGTTGGCAACACTGGGGGTGGGGGGCAAACAGCCCCACCAGCGGACGTCCATGGACCACGATTACTTTTAACGAGTACTTCCGAATATGTTTAGTGGTGTAGAGCGCAGAAAATTCTAGATTTTTAAAGGTTTATTATTTTTCATCTAAGAGAAGGAAAATAATTTTTTTCTTTTAGTTTACGTTTATTCACATGCCCCCCCCCTCCCAAGGCACTTGGTTTAAACCTAGTTTAAATCTAAACTATTGAATTTTACGGAATGTTCAATCCTTGTTTGTAGTGGTGTGGTGTTCAATAAAGAAAGATAATTTCACTTGACAATTTAAAAATAAAATCCTTGCTTGTTTGTTGCGTGAGTAAACTAGGATTTTACCTTTTTAAAATACTAAAATAAATATTTAAGTTCAACATTACAAGCGTATTTGGAATATAGTGACAACCCTAACCCTATTAGCAGTGAATAATATTACAGTATTTTTATATGGGAACAATAAGTTGAAGTTACATAAAACAATTGTACTAAATATCCTTCATTGACTAAGGTATCAACTTTCAAACTGCCTGGCCCTCTGTGAGAAGACCTGGTCCGAGGGAGATGCCCCGTCCCCCTCCAGCTCTAGACCATGCGCATTTTCTTTTGTATGAGGCTACGAAAGAACGTAGGAAATTCAGTATTGGTAAAAACTTGAACTCTGCGTCAAAAATTACGCCGAAATTCTCCACATTGTCTTCTAGTAATTCGTTTCAAAGTTCTCTTCAGTGTTTAAGTTGGTCTGGTTGTGGCCAGTGTTGCCAATTTAGTGCGTTTCTTGTTTTGGCAGTGCAAAAAGCGCTAAATTAGCGCGTTTTCGCCTGAAACATTTTGGCCATTCTCTGGCCACTTTTGGCAGTCAAACTAGCGCGAAATATTTTTTGGGTTGGCAACACTGGCTAGTGGCTGGCTAGTGGCTATGTATCACGCGTACAGGCCGCACCAATGGAACTAGAGGGATGAAAACTTGAACGTTTACTACTCCTTATGTCTAGAAAAAAAACATTTTTTATTTTTGGAAAATCCCCTCCCCCAAATAGGTTTTTAGTGGGGGTTCAATTTACAATGTACGTTTATGCTAAATTGGTCGCTTAGTTTGTGCCCAGCAGTGTCCACGCTAATTTTTTTTCTCGAAAATTCAGTCTTTTTCAGTGATCACCACCCAACAAAAGCAGAGAGAGAGAGAGAGAGAAGTAACTTATCAATTGAACACCCATTTTTTCAATTGATCACCCCCAACACGGTACGCTGCCAAAAGACTTGGCCGCGTGACGGTTTCTATTGAGTGACTAACAAGACCTGTTCTGTTTGTAAAACAAAAAATCACGTCGTAAAAATGACGATTATTTGTTAGTTTTTCAGCACTTGTTGAATAAAAAAAGATAACCCCGTCCATTCATTCATTTTCTTTCTTTCAAACTTCCGCCCTTCCGCCATTCCTTCCTTCCTTCATTATTCATTCATTTATTTAGTCATTTCGTCTTTCTATCTTTCATTCATTCCACTGATTCTTTCTTTTTAACCCGGCTTCTTTTTATTTCCATGACTAATTTATACCCCCCCCCCCCTCACGGCTTCTCGTCTGTGAGTTTTTTGGGCGGGCGGAGAGGGTATTTTTAAGCTTAGCTTAGTCTGGCACAAGGACATAAGTTTTTTGAGCATTTGATGACGATTGAACTCACTCCTTTAAATTGTCCGCGAGTAGCTAGCTTTGGTTGCTAGCAATTATTGCTCCAAAGCGTAGCGTTAGGCTGGTACAAGGCCGCAAATGTGAGGCACTCAATGGGAATCGAACTCATTACACCACAGTAATGATTTTCCAGAGAGCCTGCTAACCACTGCTCAGTGGCGAGGCATTCTTTGCTTAGGCTTGTCTGTTTTTACGATTTAAAAGCGCACGAAAATCGAGCTAAGTTTGTGCGTGATTTGTTTGAAACTTGAAAGCAAAATCCAAGAATCCCTAGGGCTCCATAAGCGTGTCCTTGTACCATTTTAAGCTTAATCCACGAAAATTATACTACTACGTGATGATTAAGGCATCAGATCAAAGTGTAATACCTGTTCACGTCAACGGACTCCACTGCTGCTCTGATAGTGCCGGAATTAAATTTTAAAAAAATCTGTCCTACATTTTTACAACTGATTTAAAAAGGGCTTTTCTTTTTTGTCTGAAAAGTCATTAATTTTTTTCCAAAGACGAAATTTTTAACATTTTGCTTGGCTAATATTCGGTTATTATTAGTGAGTGAGTGACACTCAGTTTTGTACGACGGACGGAAAGTAAGTTCCCAGTTTAGCATTTCATTTATAGTTCCATTGTACATAGAACCCCCCCCCCCAAAAAAAAAAACCTTAAAAAATAATTTTTCTAAGAACTAAACGAATTTCTGGATGGTTTAAGTGAGAGTCTAAGGGATTGAAAGCACCTAAAAATTAAAAAAAACAACATTTTTCTAGAAGAACTGCATCATGTCACTAAAAAACGAATTTTAACCTTTTTTTCTTCTCCATAAGATTAACGGCAAAAAGTTTAAGCACATAAATAAGTTCTCTTTTGCTCGACCATTATCTCGAAATAGAAAAAAAACAAAAAACTCCGTCAGATTTCTGATTTTTTTTTTACACCGGTCCGGTTTTATCTGCCTCTCTCGTGTGTGCAATGAACCCGGCAAGATAACCAAGAAGAGAAAGAAGAGAAGAAATTAGTTACAAATTAACTGTAGCGAAGTCTGCTAGTGCGACTTCATCTCTCTCTCTCTCCTGTATCTCCGTTTTCTGTGAGAGAAGCAAATTCCTTCTTCTGGTAGGGTGCCTCGGCTATGACACTCACTTACAGCTAGTACGACTTCTATCTATATACACTTCTGTCTCCTTCCCACCCACTTGTGACGGTATTTTCCACCCTCAACAGCAACAAGGACACCCTGTTTATCTAGATCGGCGGAGTGCTTTTACACACGGAAGAAGAGGCTATTTTCCTTATCTTCTTTACTTACTGATTTAATGATCATTGCTGTTATTACACGAATGTACATCACATTAAATAACAACAGTGAAAAGACTTTATTAGTAAACCCTCGTGTTTAGTGTAGTGAAATAGATATTGGATGTATGTTTCTGTCTTTTAGGCTGTTCGGTTCTTCAAGTCTTAAGGCAAGGCATCGTGTTTTGTTTTGTTTTTGCGCTAAAAACTTATGTCTATTTTTCACAATATGAAATTGAAATTTAAGTGTTTATGAACAATCTAAAGACTTACTCTACAGTACGCAAAAAAAACCAAACTAACCCACAGGCTACAAAAAATGACTAAAGGGTCCTTCCTAAGGACTTCTGGCTAGAATTTCAAAATAAACACTACTAAGAAAGAAAACACGCATTTTTCCAAGTCTCGTGTAGCTATACTACTGTCTATAACAATTAGTGTTCGTGTTTATTCATGATAAAAAGGGGAAGACTCTAAAAGAAAAACCGGCGATTTCTTAAAAAAACAAAACAACTCTATCAGACACGTTACGTTCGAATATAACTTCGCTATTCGAACTGATACAAGCATACTTCGTACTTATATTTTGGAAATGTTATTAGTACAACTGCTACAAGACACCAATTGAACTAAACGGGATTTACACGCTGGTATCTACGAAGTGTGGACAAGTGCTCTCTACATGTGGATGTAACAGGTAAGAAATGAAGTAACATTATTCACCTTTTAGCATTTTTTAGTTGCTATTCTTGTTTTGAATCCAATTCCCTTTAAAAGATAGTAATGGAAATCCAGGTGTTTTGATGGATTTTAGAACGAGTAAGAAGAGCTTTTTTTTTCTTTTTTTTTTTTTCTTTCTTTTAAAAAATTTTTTTTTTTAAACGATTCTCTACTGTTGCTCTGCTCGCAAATCAAGAGCACGTTTATTATTGGATTTTTTTTTTTTTTTTTTTTCTAATTTTTATTTTTTTATATTTCTCCGTTCTTAGATTACTTAAACGATTTAGTACCTTTTTTCTTTTTTAAAATTTTTTTACCAAAAATCACATGTTGGGTTTTTGAAGAGAAGAGTTCTGTCTTTTCCTTCTCCGCAGAATGTCTGCTTGCTTCTTCTTGGTGCTTCCTGAATTTTTGGTGACACTTTAAGTGCTTTTTCTGAGTGTAAATCGAACTTCGAACTAAAATCGTTTAAAAATTGGATACTGTCTTCCTTTTTCGGTGTCTGTCTAGTGTCTTGTGTTTCGGTTAGAACAAGGAAGACGCTCTCACGCTGGTTATTAAACTCTAAACTTTTTTAAATTTTTTATAAGCACCACTTTTATTGTGTAAATGTGCACGTACGATCTTACTCTCCCCCCCTCCATATTTTTACTTTCGTCATACTTTTATTATTTAATTTAAAAAAATAATATTTATGAATTGAATGAAGAAAAAAAAAACTCAATTGTCTCATATTGCGAAAAATCATGATTTAAAACATAACTGGATAAAACTACAAGAAGAAATTCGTCTCGTAAAAAAAGAATAGATTGAAATCGACTTTGAGAAATTCGGTCAAAGATATTTTTGTTTGCCTGTTTTACGATAAGTTGTCACGTGACTAAACAGACCGCCTCTTTGGGTTCGTTTTCAAAGCTTTATTATTCCAGGAACTGTTGTATGTAAAAAAAAATGTGCGGGTGGCTTTGTTTCACAAAATTAGATTGTTTTTATCGTCAAAGAACAAAAACAAAAACAAACTATTGGATTGGAAGTTCGAAATTGGGTGCTCCTCCGAATATGAGGCAAGGTAAAAACAATTAAAAAAACCTTTTCTCTAAGCCTGAAAAAGAGAAATTTACTGGATTTAAAGAAGAAATATCAGGAAATTCGCATGCAAATCTCTTTCTCTTTTGTGGGTAAATAAGTTCCTCTCTCCCTCCCCATGCGCTCGATTAAATGGACCAGAGTTGGACTAAGTGCGCGCGTACAGACCCCACGTGTGTGTGTGTGTTTCTTTTTCCCCCTCTTATGGGTGTCTTTGACGGCTGCTATAAACATCACAGGAATTGCGCATAATACATTTGCTTTGACAATTTAGTAGAGTATGTGAATTGTTTTTGTTTTTTTAGTCTGCCACCAAGAAAATAATTTCTCTCCTACACC
>VCCN01000077.1:974117-986812 GCA_006491835.1 Architeuthis dux
CTTCTCTTCTCGGTGTTCATAACGATGAAGACGGTAGTTGAACTAATATACGGAATAACAAAAACAATTCAGAAAACGACTCTGACTGTCAAATCAATACATTTTTGCTTTCCGCCTGTGTGATATGATTGGTAGATATGGCGCATGCATGGAAAGTGGAGGAGAAAACACATGTGGTGTGATGACAGCCAGTCAGCTCGCACGTGGGGAATAAGTGGCTGCATATAAATACTGAGATCTGTCAGTGAGCAGGTTCTGACTCTAGCAGACCAATCGAGTTGTCTATCTGTTTCTTTGGCCACCCGAATTGCATAATGTCTCGAACTGTTGAAGGATCAAGTTCAGTATAGGTGACCTTTTTGTTTCTTTGTGCACGCTCTGGAATACCCGATAAAGGACAATCGTTATTGAGATAAGACTAGATTGTTTTGTTAGTCGCCTGTTCAAACCAAAGTCTGGATAGAGCATAGATATAGGATATTTAATATAGGTAGTGGCGCCAGTTTGACACTGCTGGAGTCTCCCACAGGAATCCAATATATGTACTTCAAAAGCATAAGGACAATTAATTGAGGATCCAGTTATACAACTGATTTATTTTTGCTGTATGCCTCAGAGATATGTAATTAACATCCAATACTACAAGACTCTGCACTGTGATTATCTTTTGATATCTGACATCTACAAGATAATCTTTTTTTCTTAATCTTGAATTGAGCTGATGATAGGCTTCTATCCCAAACCCTGATTAATTGACTTTAAGGCTAAGAAAATGTTATCTGGACCTGATTACAGCGACTCCATCAAAATTTCAGTGATTTAGTTTTTTCCTAAGTCAGACTGACACACAGAATTTCTCTTATTGAATTGCGTTTTACTGACTATGAATAAGAGACTCGAATATGACGGCAACAAAATATGAATGAATGAAAGATTTAAATATGGCAGCAACAAAATGTATCTGCAGCACTTATTTCCAAGATGGAGGAGTTTTAGTATTAAACATGTTTCATTATTGATTTAAAATTTGTTTTTTTTTTTCTTTCTTTGTTTGCATTTTATCCCAATGTTAAAGAAATTTGGCTTATGTAAAGAAAACTCTCCAATGGCGTCCGCAGAACATGTCTGGACCATTCAAGTCTTCTTCTGGTGACAACTACACTGAATGGAGGAGAAGGCTTTACCAAAAGTGTTATTGAACTTCTGTGTTTGACACCTTGTCCTGCAGGATCCGTTGCATTCACTTGTAATCAAATGCATCTATATTTGCTTCATCTGATTAATGTGGTGGCCATGTGTCGTACCTATACGACAAGGTGGAGTAGACCACTATGCAGTGGACTCTTCTCTTATTGGCAGTGGCAACATCTCTTTTTGAGCCGACCAAAGCCATCATGGAGGAGACCACAAGGAGCTCCCATGATGACGTGGAAGAAATGCCACAAGGACTTGTGGCATTTCTTCCACATCATCATGGTAGCTCCTTGTGGTCTCCTTGCTGTTATTGGCCGCTGTGCCTTGCCTGGTTGGCGTGCGAAAGAAAAGAACTCCTCCACTGACATTTCTGAAAGATCTAGCAGTCCACAGGACCCAGTGGAAATATTGTATTAGAAATGTACTTGACAGTTGGCAGAAATGGCCAGCAATCGCCAAGCTGACAATGTTAAATTAATCATGGTAGTTGTAGTAGTAATGATTTTGTTTTGAAATTCTGAGATAAGTATTTTTATTATTACTTATATTTTTAATTTTAACTAGTTTCTTAAAGGTCAGTCTTGTAGTCTAACCTTTTTTTTAATCCAACCAAAATTTGATCAAAACCTTCTATTCATATTTACTATAGGTACACATCCTGTAGTCTGACCTTCTCTCAATTCAACCAAAATTTGATCAAAATGTCTTATTCACATTTACTATTTGTCCCTGGGCTACAGGTCAGTGTTGCCAATTTAGCGCGTTCCTTGTTCGGCAGTGTAAAAAGCACTAAATTAGCACGTTTTCGCCTAAAAACATTTTGACCATTTTTAGTGTCCTTTTGGTGGTTTTTGGCAAAAAAATTTAGCACTTTTTGGCACAAGTTGGCAACACTGCTACAGGTTCTGTGAGTAGTAAGTAATATTTTCGAAAGGAAAAAAAAATTAAAGAAATATTAAATTTATTTTTTCAAGGCTAACAATAATTAAAATTCAAATGTTTGCTTTGTGTGATTTCTTGAGAGAGCAAGTCTGTTGAGTTGTCCTTGTGCCATTGACATTCTGTGGACATTCTTTAGATGTTTAATTTTGGAGAAACTCCTGTCCCCAGCCACATTAATTATCATCATCATCATACTGCTGAACAAAGGCCTTTCCCATTTTCTTCCATGACGACCTAGATTGTGCTAACCTCTGCCATGTCTTACTGGCAAACCTTTCTGTTTCATCCCTCCATCTTGTGTCTGGTCTTTTCCTACTGCGTTTAATGTTCCACAGGCACCAATCGGTTACTCTTTTCCCCCCATTTTTTGCTACTTAATTATTTGTATAATATCCTTCACTCTAGTCCTCCCTCTGATCCATGTTGATCTTTTTCTATCTCTTAGAATTATCCCTAGCATTGCTCTTTCCATGGCTTTCTGTGCTCTTCTAAGTTGGTTTTCAGTTCGTTTTGTTAATTTCCATGTTTTGCATCCATAAGTCATGACTGGTATTATGCAACCGTTGTATACTTTACACTTTAAGCACATGGTAAGGTAAACACAAGTAAATCTGTATTGCTATTTCAACATTGGGGAATGTAGAAGTTAATCTATTGTTTACCATAAGAGTGTAGATATCAGAAGCTTAGTGTTTCATGCTTGTGCCTGAATTCATCAAATATCAAATTGCCCAACAAAGTTGCTCAAGTGAAGAATTTCTGGCACAAATTCATGCTCACAAATGAAATAATTTTTCAGTTAATCTCTGGAGGCCCTCCAGTTGGCGGAGGCCCCATGACTGCAGCCCATGCCTGAATATGGCACTGTACCTAAAAGATAGTGTAGATATATAATTAGTTCATTAAAAGTGTTCAGTTGTTATTGTGTAATCTAACTCTGTGACCTTTGACATCCAATAAAGCAGTTAATTAAATGCATTGAAACCATGAATGTTGGACTATAAGACTTCAAACTGAATGATGTTTTGTAAGAAAAGAGGAGAGAAAAAGTATGATTGTCTCATGAGGCAAAGGCGTTGGTGGTGCAAAAGAAATAAAATGCCAAAAAACCCCTGCACAAGACGTGAATAATGGGCAGTCATTGTAAATGTAATCCACACAGTACACAAGCTCACTCAATGGCATCTCACTGTCGACCGAGCAATCCCACAGGCGACTGTCTGTTCATGAATGCGCAGTAATGTCCCCTCTGATTGGTTGCCAAAGTACATCAAGACAGCAAAATTTGTTCTCAAGATATTCTAAAAGGTTGGATACTTTCCGGACAGACATTGAATGTTGTGTGTTATGTTTTGGCCATGGTTCAATAGTTTATCCTTGTGGGTTGCTTGCCATAAAGTAATAGTAAGCATGTTTATTTCACAGAGCATTTCTTATCTAGAGTTCGATCCTCAGTGAATGCCCAATTATGATGGCCTTGTACCAGACTAAACTAAGCTTTGTAAGCAAAAACATCTACTGTAGAGATAAAGTAAACAGTCAGTTCCACAAACCATTGCTAGTGAGTCTGACTGGGTGTTCTACAATTTGTGGCCTTGTCGGAATAGACTAAATTTATATCATTTCTTTGGTCCTGAAACAGTTAATTCTTTTACTTACATATATAGATTTCTTCTTTTTTTTTTCTCAACAATTTGTCTTTCTCTCATTTTATTTCTTTTGCATTGTATATTTTTATAGATTCAATTCCCAGACATCTTTTTATTATTTAAAAAGAAAAGAAAACTTTCTTTGTATTCTAATAGATTTTTCCAATAAATTATAAAAGAAAATTTTTATATTTTCTTGACTAATATTCTTAAATTAAAAAAATATATTATTCTATAATTTGAAAGTTTCATTGTGGAATGTTCATTTCTTTTTAGTGTTGTAAAATTTAATATCTTTTTGTTTTCTTTTTTTTTTTTTGTTTCTTTGAGAGATGTGATAAAAATACTTGACTGAATATTCATTGTGCAAGATAATTTTAAAGAAAGAATTGTAATCTTGCTGAGAAAAATGCTTGCCTCAAGACTTGAATTAACTTCAATGAATATACACAGATGTGTATACAACAAGACTCAAAAAAAAAGGATATGGAAGGATATTTTTTTGGTCTGGGAATGCTCAACAACTTATCCTATAAAAATTAATGGTAATTGCCTTTTCGCTTTACGCCATTTCGGATAGCGGGAGAAGCCTGTACTAATGTAAATCTTTTGTAAAAGCAAAGTAGCATAACTCAAACTTTTCAAAAACAGGGTATACCTGTATTTCGAGACTTGGATAGAACATAAATTTGTTTACTCCAAAGTTTGTCCAAAGCTGAGAGCAAAAAGTTCTGTTACAATGTTGATGTCAGTAAGATGACATTTATGTGAGAGATAAACAGTTCCAGTCTAAACACGAGTAACAAACCAAAACAATATGTAAGCAAATGCAGTCAAGTTAAAAACAGGTGTATCGTATGAGTGTTATTTTCTTGTATCTGCTGACATCAAACATTAAGATGATAACAAGTGTCATAACAACACATCTTGGTACTTATGGCAATAATTACTTTTTTTACTAGCATAGTACTCGTCAAAAATGATGGAATTACTTATGTAACGACATGTTTTTTGTTTTTTTTTGTTAATGATTTCAAAACATTAAGACAACAGAATTGGGTAGAAAAAAATTTCTTTTTTAAAATGAGAAAAACAAGTTTTATTCATGAAAAAATCAGAGATGCCTATATTTGTTTTCTGTCCTATGAAGACATCAGGCTTACAATCAAGTCATGCTGTAAGATCTGGTTCCCGCCAGATTACCAAAATTAAGCAGCGATGAGCCTGTTCAGTACTTCGATGGGTAACCACTTAGATAACAGTAGGTACTGTAAGCAACCCGTGTGCCAGACTAAGCAATATCAGTAAATAACTACTAAGACAGGAGCAGTAGTAGTGATGTGGATGCAAACACCTAGCTGTTTGCTTTAGTGTGAGCAAACACGCTGACACAAGCTTTGCTTTACCCCTTCCTCTCTTTATGTTTTCTTTAGCAAGACAGAAGCCATCAAACAAACAAAAGTTAATTCATTGAGAAATATTTAGTTGTGGGAATTAAAAGATAGACTGAAGTTTAATTAACAACAAATTTATTTGATCGAAGGAAGAAAGAACTCTAGATTAAGTAATGCACATAAATTGTTAGTACAAAGGTTGATTGAAAGTTGTGTTAACTCTGTTTGCTTTAGCATGACAGAAGCCAACAAACCATTCAAACAAACAAAAAAATTACATTGCCTTATAAAAAAAAGAAAGTGTTGTAAAAACAAGATTCAACTAGAGACCATGCATGACAAGAAAGAAAAACAGTGTTTATAGAACATTTTATTTAAGCGTGAAAAAAAAAAAAGTATACAATTTGTATATACAAGCACACATCATAACAATCATATTTACACAATGTCTAGGGCCTTAACCCTGTTGCGGTGGTGTAATAAACATCATAATTCTTCTTAAAATCATTTACATCTGCTGATAGCACTACATATTCCAGTAATCTATTCCAAAGTCCTACCACTCTATTGCTAAGAAAGAATTTTCTGATATTCAATCTACTTCTATTTGCTTCTACCGTATATGGATCGCTTATCAGCCTTTTGGCGAAGATCAAAGTGTAGTATCTGTTCTTCGAAACAGCCATGGCCTCGAAGTGCAGAGAAACACGGCCCGTATGGGATCCTGTGGCATGCTCGGGTATCGTCCTGGGAGAAGTTGCGCAGGATATCTTGGCTGCGGCTGATAACGCGCCAAGAACAAAGTTTAGTATCTGCGCTTTGTGACCGCCATGGCCTCGAAGCTCGGAGAAACACGGCCCTTCGGGGATCCTGTGGCATGCTCGGGTATCTTCGGATGCCTGGGAGAAGTTGTGCAGGATATCTTGGCTAGCCGGTCGAGAGGCGGTCAGCCCATTAGCATACTCGGGATCCGTCCTGAGGAGCTTTTGGGACCCATTCCTGTCCTCGTGGCATTTGTCTCAATGACAGGAACTTGGGATTCTCCCCCTTCAGGTCCCTAGTCACAGGGACTTGGAATTCCCAACCCTCTGCACGTTCAGTGCAGGCCGAACCCCCACATTAAAAAAGACTTCATGTCGAAATTTGCCCTCGTGGGGAGGTAAATAAATAAAGCTTCTCGGCCTTTTGGCCAAGATCAAAGTGTAGTATCTGTTCTTCAAAACCGCCATGGCCTCGAAGTGCAGAGAAACACGGCCCGTATGGGGTCCTGTGGCATGCTCGGGTATCGTCCTGGGAGCAGTTGCGCAGGATATCTTGGCTGCGCCTGATAACGTGCCAAGAGTGAAGTTTAGTATCTGCGCTTCGAGACCGCCATGGACTCGAAGTTCGGAGAAACACGGTCCTTCGGGGGTCCTCGTGGCATGCTCGGGTATCTTCGGATACCTGGGAGAAGTTGCACAGGATATCTTGGCTAGCTGGTCGAGAGGCGGTCACCCCATTAGCATACTCAGGATCCGTCCTGAATAGTTAGTGGACACATCCCGGTCCTCGTGTCATTTGTCTCAGTGACAGGGATTTGGGATTCTCCCCCCTAGATCTCTAGGCACGGGGATCCCCACCCCATTGCACGTTCGCGTGCAGGCCGAACCCCACATTAAAAAAGACTTCATGTCGAAATTTGCCCCCGTGGGGAGGTAAATAAATAAAGCTTCTACCGTATATGTGTGGCCTCTCAGTCCCTTGTACCCCTTTCTAGTAAAAAATACATCTGGGTTTATTACTTCCAAACCATGCATAATCTTAAACATTTTTATTAAGTCTCCCAGATTGCTCCTATTTTCTAACGATGTTAATCCTAACACTTTTAGCCTATCCTCATAACTCATACTTTTTAATTCCGGTACTAACTTAGTTGCAAGTCTCTGGACTTTTTCGAAAAGATTTTTATCTCTCTCCAAGTATGGCGACCAGGCCTGTGCACAGTACTCTGTGTGGATGGATATAAGTCTTATATAGTATAAGGAACGAGTCCTTGTCTATATATGAAAAGTTATGCTTAACCAGTCCTAGTACGCAAAATATAGTGTGTGTGATAAGCAATAGGCGGTCTATGTCCTTGGGTAGAGGAAGTCTGACCTGTTGTAACGGGAATGGCTGCTGGCAAATATTTTGGAAAAGGCTTATATACAGAGTTGACTTTGAATATTCATTTCCTGGTAAGGAATTATATTATTATAAAATTATATATATATTGGTATATATATATGTATTTCTCATCGTTAAATTTCTGATATATATATATATTTTTGTAGTTTAGGCATGAATATAATGCGGCTCTCTTATGTCGACAGTATGAAATCTAAACTACGAACGTGAGAATGGAGAGGCCAACAAAGTGTAGGATAAAAGACTCCTGCCTACCATCTGATCTTCATTAGCTCAGTCGGTAGAGCAGTACCTGCATATAATGTAGCTTCCAAGGTGGATGCGGGTTCGATCCCTGCACAGTTTATTTCTTTATTCACATTTACGATTTAGGCCGCTCGTTTAGCAGTCGCTCTCACTAATAAATGTCATTATATATATATATATATTAGTTAATGAATCTCTTGAAGTATGTAGGTCAGTTGACAAGGGCCTACGATACTGAGGGGGCCTACCCCCCGTAAAGAAAAATACTATTGTATTTTCTGTGTTTTTTACAACAATACTGTACTCTATTGTCTTACATACACTTTGAATAAAATTACTTGCCATTACCTTTTTGTATAAATTGTTCTAGTTCTTTTATTCTGTTCTATTACTTGTAAGTACATCATATATACTACATGTACTTGTATATACACTACATGTACTTGTATATACCCACACATAAATCATATGTATTTAGCACTGATTACAAAAATACTTAATTGAGCAGATTGGAAAGGGGCCTACATTTCCCATCTGGTCTGGGCCTATTATCAGTTTTGCACGGGCCTGGAAATATGAGCCGAGCTGTGTAATCTTGAGAAATTACTAACCGATTCTAATTGGTTAGTAATTAGTATTCGTAATTAGCTGATTATGGAAGCCGAATTCTTGCTGGCCCTGCATATGTAGGTCCCTGAAAATTGAATGTTTTTAGAACATTTAATGTTAGTTGTTTTTTGGTGTTTTCAATTATTTCATGGCTGCTTGATGAATTTATTAGTTGCTCTTACCAGGGACTCTGAGGGGGGTGGGGGGTGCAGCCGGTGCATCTCACCGGAGCCCAGAGGTTCGACAGTTTCTTGGGTGGAGCTGTGAATCGATACTTTCAAGTCGATTAAATATGTCCATTTAATAAAATAACCAGTGGGTGAGTAGAGTATGCTGAAGTAAAAGGCTTATAGCAGATGAAAACGGATCCCGGAAAGTGCCCATCATGAATTTATCAAGGGAGGTAAAGAGAATTCATGAAAGAAAAATAATGGGGTATAGATACATGTTTATTTTTATTTCCCACTCAGCCAAGGTGGTCCCGATTGGAATTCTAACTTGTGCCAACAATAAATCCTGATAAAAGTTGGGCCAAAACCTTATAAAATCTTTATGTAATAAACATAAGTATACATTAATTAAATTATAAAACTTTTGTATAAAAAAAATAAAAAAAACCCACAAATATTCATTAATTAAATTATGTTTTGATGGGCACTTTTCCTCCCTGTGATGGACACTTTTCCGATGGGTACTTTTCCTGATACCTATGAAAACAGGATGGCTAAAAGATGAGTGTATTTGTGCAGTGTATATGGGGAGGGGGAGAAAACGGCTTTACACCACTTCTCTCGGAGGCTCTGGCTTTTACAGCTGGAAAAGTTATTTCGCATTGTAGAATAAGAATTTAACATTGCTGCTAAACACTGTTGTGGGTGTGTGTGGTGTGTGAGTGGAGTGAATTTGAGTTGGAAAGTGAAAAAACTGTCCGTTTCTCACGTTGGGCACATTTTTCTCCAACTTATTTTACGCACCAAAAGTGCTGGGTTTTTTTTTATACCCAAATTTTTCTAAACAAACAGGAGTGAATTGATAAACTCAAAAATAGCCTAATTGACAGTTAAACTTGGTTCTAGAAAAATATGTATCAGCGGAACTTAGAGCCTCCAGCAAGATCTAGATACAGACAAGGGCCAATTATAGCACAACATAACACTAATTTGGATACAACACTATGAAGTGTCCACATGAATTTTTTAAAATAACAAATTTGTAGATGTTTTTCAAGTAAGCGAAATAAAAAAAAAAATTTAAAAAATTTTCTTTTAAAAAAAAACACTGGCCTACACAATTTTATGACCTGACTTGTTTTCATTCTGATACCCGTTTTTAAACTATTGTTTGGTGCTGCTTTCAAAAATTGGTCAGGTTTTTTTTCTATAGCATAACAGCATTAGTGATTATTCCAGTTAGTAACCCATCAAGACTTTCAACATGTGGTGTATCTAGTCTTCAGGAACAAAGCTTTTAAAAAAACTTTCACTTTTTGACCCATGGACCTCTTTTTGTTAGTTTGGTTCATCTTTCTCGTTTTTACTGCCTCGATGCTGACCATTTTTACATATTGAACACCTATAATGGATTATTTCAATTAGTAACCCACCCAAAGTTTTCTTACATAAAGTCTCTAGTCTTTAGAGCCAATATGTTTTAAGAAATACAGATTATTATTTTTTTTTTGTCTCACCTCGTCCAATATTTTCAGCCAATTTTTTAATGTTAATTACATTTTTACAAAAGTGTTTGTTCCAAATGTGATCTAAAACACATGATTTTACATATAAATCATTATCTAATGGGTGTAAGCCATGTTTGATATTGTTGTTTTAAGTAAATGTACATGTAATTTGTGAAAATCCCTTTAAATCATGACAAAATTACCTATTTTTAGTAAAAATGCTGATATGCTATATAAAAAAAAAATTGACCTGATGGGCAAAAACTGATGCAAATTTTTTTTTTTTTTTTTTTTTTTTTTTTTTTTTAAATCAGCACCAAAAAATAGTTTATAAACAGGTATCAGAATGAAAACAACAGTCAAATCATAAGATTTTGTAGTCTGTGAAATTATAGGTGCCAATTGTGTGTTTTAGTTTTTGAAAGCTGAAAATATTTGGTGCTTCCATGACATTGCATTAACACCATCATTATACATCTGAAAAGAAATATTTGATAACATTTTTATTTCCAGGTGTCTGGGATTGGGATGTCTTCTGCTAGAAGACTATTCACTTATAACACTATGATCCACTCACCTTCTCGAGCTAGTTTTAGTCGAGTAATCTTCAGAGTTTCTAAAAAAAAAAAAATCTTCACTCTTTTTTTTACATATTACAAACCATCATGGCTACAAACACCTTTTAAACCACATTCAATGTCCGAGGACTAACATCAATAAGGAAATAACATCAACTTGACATGGACACATAAAACGTTGATATCATCAGCGTCGAAAAATGAATCAACGTTAATGTCGACAGACACAGCCGACTGTTTCAAAACGAAAGCCAGACAACATGGGATCGGCTTCCTAATTCACAAAAAAGTGATTAATTAGGAATTTCGAAGACCAGCCGAACACAAAAGTGTAGAGAAGATTGGTGAACAAGATATGTGATGCCCAAGCCTAAGACAGCGTAAAGGTGGTGGTGATTCTTCTTCTTCATCTTCATCTTCTTCATTTGCACTTGATGGAACATTATGTGGGATTCTGGGTAGGTAAATTGACACAGTCACATGACTGCACCTGTATGTTCAGTAGATGTCACTTACATACCTGTCAATTCTCACGCATTTTATGAAAGGTGAGAAATTTTATAAAAGTGTGAATCTTTTGGTTAGTGATTTTAACCGATTAAACGTGCTTGGAAGTGCTACCGGGCGACTGTGATTTGCTGTGGGGCCCCCTATCTGCCGCACGCCGAAAGGGTCTATTCATTCCATTCGCACACATGCTAGGAGTAACATCGCAAGTTCAACAATGAGTATGGAAAATCTTTACACCGCTTGACAGGTATGCACTTAGTACACTTCATGTGTTAAAATCAAGGATAAAATATAATATTATCTGAGACTGTGCAGATCAATTTAATTTTATGTGACACTGGTGTCACAGTGGGTTCTTATTGGTTAAAGTTCAGTATCAAAAGAGTTGAATGGAATTGTTTTACTTCGAAGAAAAATTATTTCAAACTCTGAGAAAAATCTTAGTTTAATTACTTGTAAAATCCATGATTCTTCTTAGATATGTATTCTTCAACTATTTGATGACAAGTTGTACTGTTAACTGCTACGAAAGTTGACAGTTCTATGGAATCCCAAAAGCTTTTCGTTCAGACTTTATTGAATCAGTTAATAGTGTTCATAAGAAAGAGGAATATTTTCTTTTTCTCTTTTAAGTTACACTATGGAATATAATTCTTTTTTAAAATATTTTAAATTTTTTTAAAAATCAATTCTCGAAATTAAAATGTGACGTTTAAGAAAACACGTGGGCAATTTAAGAAGTTAAAATGTTTTTTTAATATCTCATATTGCAAGCATAGAGTTATGACCTATAACTTATGGGAACACAAATAGATGCATAATTCTTGGATACAAACGAAAATATAGCAATGTTCGAGAAAACCAGCCGGTGTCCATTTTCAAAAAGTCTTTTTTTTTTTTTTTTTAAATCTCCCAACAGCTTTACATTATTTTTTATTTTAAAAAATTATGTTTTTAATTTTTAAAAAAATTAAAAAAAATTTTTTTTATATCAACTGGAAACAAATAGCATGTAGCAACATTTGTTTCTGGAATGAATGATTGAATGAATGAATTAATGGCTTGGCTTTGCAAGTGAAGATTTTGGGGATGGCCCTCCACAGCATTTGGATCATAGACGCCTGACCAATGTGTGGAGTAAACCTCCAGCCTGGGCAGTGTAGTTTTAAGGTGAAGTGCAACTTGCCCAGGTCGACCCACCCTTTAGACCCGAAAAGGAGAACGTAAAATGAAATGGAATTGAACTTGCTTTCGAGTGTCTGCGAGCAGAAGATTTGATTAAGTGCTGGGATGGTTGCTTCAGGCAAGTCCCATGAGTTTTAGATTTCCACCCCTATGTATACAGTTAGCAAAGCAACTAGTGTTTTACTAGTTCATCGTAATTGAAATTAAGTAAATTTCCACATCTTATTTCCTAGAGACTAAAATTGATAAACTCTTCATAGTCGGGTTGCCATATGTCCCTATTTACCCGGATATGTCCTCCATTTAGGTCTCCAAATCTTCATCTGGGAAGAATTTTTAAAATTCTTCAAAAGTCCGTAAAATTAATTATCATGGCTGCTTCAAGGTTACATAGTGCCTGAGTGTGTGTGTGTGTGTGTGGGGGGGGGGGGTGAGCAGGATGTTTTCGGGAAATTTCCTCTTTATTTGAATGTTCAGATATAGCAACCTTACTTTATAGCAGCAAAAGAAGTCAAAAAGAAAATGGGTCCGGTGAGTCACTCAA
>VCCN01000077.1:1006681-1040289 GCA_006491835.1 Architeuthis dux
TATTAACTCCATTCCTCTTCATGTTGCTGAAGGATTCTGTCTTCGTACTATTTTGAATCTGTCAAGACAGAATTAATTTCAAACATAATTAATTTTTTTGTACATAATTCATTTGATGATCTATCAATCATAGGCATTATAGGAACGGAAGTTCCTAATTGAAAATTGGCACCTGCCTTCTTGCTGAAATAATTATTTTAATGATTCCATAGATTTCTTCTTCTTTCTGATTATTGTCATCTTTATTCTTAATCCAGAAGGAGCAGCTCGGTTGCCGTGTTCTGAATGCGACGGTAACTCTTATACAGGGTGGTGCAGAATAAGCTGAACAGTTTTCTCTGTAAACAATGGACTCCTCCACTCAAAGTTACATACAGAGAAACATAGAAAAAGCCCAGAAAAGCCCCCCTCCAGGAAGTGAGGTAGCTACAGTTAGTGGCTGGATACTATTTGTACATGTCCACCTCCCCAACCACCGGGGACAAACACATGACCTACTTTTAGGTAACGGGCTGACTGGCCGTCTGATGAATACATTTTAGAGGAAAAATAAAATGTGAAAAAATCTTTTAAAATTAATTTTAAAATTTCTCTTTTTATAAAACCTACCTAAAAATGTGTGCTGTAGGTAGTTTGAGAAATGCTGAATTCAATTATAGTTTTACTTTTTATCTAGGATGCATAGTTCTTGAGTGATAAGAGTACAAACAAGCATTACCTCTATTTATATAGACATTTGTTTAAAATGCACATTCATTGTGTGTTTTTCTTTCTCACCTGCACAAACATCTTTTGTGTACACCATTGTTTGCCTCTTCCATGTAAGTGTATAGACATACAAAAGATCTATATATCATTATGACATTTCTGCTGTTCACAAACCTAATTTTCATTGTGTTCCAGTGAATGCTCTCCTGTACAAACATACATAAATCTTTGTCGCAACTCTTTTAACATTTGCATCGAAAATTTGGGGTTTATCCTATTTACCTTCATCTCAATTTTTGTTGCCTTTTATCACAACTAAACTCGAGCCAGCTTCCCTTTGGGAGTGAGTAAATGAATTAACAGCGCAAATCGCAATAAATAATAATTTTCCAGTGAGAATCAAACTCACAACCTTCTATGCCGGAGGGTGGCTCATTTAATGCCCGACCACCCTTGCCACTGAGCTACAGGAACTTTAAACTTATCCCCTATTCCAATCTCTTTTGTGCCATGTTTGTTATTAAATGGTAGCTCAGTATTGGTAATCCAATTTATTTATTTTATTAGATGAGGTATTGTGAGTCATAGTTCAAGAACTTTAGCATAAATACTATGGTAAACCTTAAAATTAATTTTAAAAAGCTGTTTCTTGCAGGACAGTTGCAACACAATGCCAGAAACACTATACTAAAAATCCCCTGGAATCCCAATGGAGCTTCCCAAAAAATCCAACATGGTGTTCAAGATTTAGACAAATTATTGAAAGAGTCATCAAATTGCAACCAAACCTGTTATGAATATCGTTTGGGGATCTATTTCTATGTCTTAGAGGTTGGAAAATTGATTAAAACCAAACCTGGTGTGATATTTTTGCAGAATAGTCTCAAATTCAATATGGATCCCAAGATGGCTGCTGTATTTGGGAAAAATAGTGAGGAAATCCATGCAGTTGATTTTGAAGTAAATTCCTATGTTTTAATGTTTGGGCAATCGATTTCAACCCATTATATTGGGGCCATATTCGTGATTAGTCTCCAAAACCAAATACGGCTTCCGAGATGGGCATGAGTAGTAACCATATGTTGTAGAATTTCAGTTTGAAAAGACAACCTGATGATTTTGGTATACACAATGCTGTATACAGCTGGGTTACATTGTTGAGTGAATTTAGTTAACCAGACGTTATCAAGAGACTTCGCCAGTTTTAGAATGGTTGTATTAGGTTTGGTTGACTCCAGGGGGCAATAATTACTAATTTTAATCCTGAAGTTTCGGGTTTTATATAATATTTGATAGGAATATCCCTGTATGATCCTGTGAATTCTACATTTTTAGTTCTGTTGAAAGTTTCAAAACTTTTTGTGCAACTGATCCTGATGAAATCTGTTGAGACCAGTTAGTGTAGCCACAGTGAAATCAGCATTATCTGTGTGAAAGCACTTATTTCATAAGATGGTTCTGATCCATCTCAAAAAGAATTGTTTAATCTTTGTCATTCTCTGACAGTTATAAAGAAATAGAAACTACTGAGTATATCTATTAGCTCGTGGGATGCATACTTCCTATGGATATATGTGGCAAAGGAGAGTAAATTTGGAGAAATGAATGATCTTGGTTGGAACGCTTATGTAATAAATATGTGCAATTGTTGTTATTTTCCGATCAGTGCTGGAAAGGCCACCAGCTGATCTTTTGATAACACCTTGCAATAGACTCAGCAATGATTCTGGAACCATTGCATTGCTCTCACTGAGATCAATAATATTTGGGTATTCTGATCAGTTATAAACTTTGGTTATGATACCATCTCGAATAATAGAAGCAGTCATTTTAATAATGGAGGATTTATCATCACGTGTTTGATCTGATTCCCATTTCTGATGGAAAATTTTGTGATTAGTATCATGAAAACTAAATACAAATTCTTTTCTTTGCTTTCCAGTTAAAATAAGATTGTCTCCAAATTGGTCTTCTATTGTTTTTTTTTCAGATGTTGAAAACCATAACCCTCTTCTCCAGAAAGAGTCATTGTACAGAGAAGTGATTTATTGTGATGAATACTTACATTTTTTTTGTTATTTTCCAGATACTGACATAATTCTTCAAATGCTCTGGCTTTGTGTAATCAATTTACTGGGCATTGATAGATTTTGTGGTATTCCAAACCTTTTCAAGGTTGGTGTCTAGGTAAAACAACTGGGCACATTTGTGATTTTCCTTTTTCTGCGACTAAATTGTGAGCCATCTGGATACTCCTTTTTACTTCCGTGCCCCACTAATAATTTCTTTCATCTGCTTTTTTATAACATTATGGTTTTTGAACAGAATAAGCAATCTTCTTTGGTGTTGAATGGAGGTGTAACTGATTGTAATGTGCTTCCGAGTTGACAGACCTTCTAATTGGTATCTGAGGATACATAGATCAGTTGCTATCTGAGGATACATAGATCAGTTGGAAATTTCAGTTTTATCCCCTGGGACAAACTATAGCTTATGATCAATGATATAGAAATTTCAACTAAAAATAAGTTAAAGAATAAATATGACAAAAAGCAGGAATATGGACAACTTCTAGCAAGGTCAATTATATATTATGGGACAGGCCGAGGGTTTATATCTTTACCACCTGAACCATTAATACGCACTATTGTTGTATGGGATACAAGATTCAACTATGGTAGCCTACACCTTGTCCGTTCATTCATCTTACATCACTTAGGTCCTGTGCGATCTGTACACCCTTTGGATATCTTCAGCCCTGTTAGTCTTGGTTTGGCTCTAGCTGCGTTGTCCTATCCTTTCAATTCAGGTACGGTTGTCTTACAGAATTTAGGGTGCATAAGACAACATTTGGAACACTACCTCAACAGAAAACAATGGGAGCTATTGCAAAACCCCATGCTGTGTTTCACAGCAGTGATATCACTGGTGTGGCCTGGTTGTTCTATACAATCATCTGTATATCATATTGTGAGAACAAATTGTAGACTATCAGTCTGAATGCAATATACTTTGATTTGAATTGCAATACACTTGAATTTGAGTTGGTTTCCCAAAACTTACCCTACAAGCTTGGTTGTGCAGTCACGATGCTCCAATTTATCGCAAGCACTAGGGTCATCAAACCAACTTTTTGGTAAATATCTCAAAAAGCACCACTAGGATTTTAGGGGATTTTTAGTATGTTATTCTACAAACTAATAGCTATCATTGACAAAGAAATCAGCTTGTTAGGATTAATCTTAAAGCTAACTATATTATTTATGCTAAAGTCCTTGGACTACCAGATACAGCAGCCATCTTGGGAGCCATGTTGAATTTGTGACCCTATCCTGCAAAAATATCACATCAGGGTGGGTTGTAATCAATTTTCCAATCTCTAAGACATAGAAATATACTCCCAGACCATATTTATATCAGGTTTGGTTGCAATTTTATGACTATTTCATTATTTTGTCTAAATACGGCAGCAATCTTGAACACCATGTTGGATTTCTCGAGAAGCTCCATTGGGTTTCCAGGGTTTAGTGTAGTATTTTTGGCATTAAGTTGCAACTATCCTGCAGAAATCAACTTGTTTAAATTAATTTTAATGTTTGGACCTAATGTTCCTGGACTATAATTATTATTTTTGCCACTATTTACCTTCATCTCAATTTTTGTTTTTTATCGCAGCTAAACTCGGGTGAGTTTCCCTTTTTTATTATTTAGTTTATTTACTCACTGCCGAAGGGAAACCGGCCTGAGTTTAGTTGTGATAAAAAGCAACAGAAATTTAGATGAAGGTAAATAGTAGCAAAAAAATCAATAATAATGGTTTTACAATACTTTGTTTAAGGTTTAAGTTTGCTACATGTGCTACCTGGAGCAAAGTGAATAGAGGTTTCCCCTGCTTTTCTAAAGTTCACTTTATGCCACTTTTTGCTCTTCCAAAAAAGAAAAAAAAAAAGGCAAAGCAAAAATAGCATTCAAAATCCAAGTTTTGCTCTAACAAATTTGTAATCATTTTGAGATTTTAAATTGTTATTAACCCATAAGAACCCAGTCCCATTTCTTCTTGAAGGAACATTATGTGGGATTCTGGGTAGGCAAATTGACATACAGTAACGTGACTGCACCAGGATGTTCATTAGATGTCACTTAGTACACTTCAGGAGTTAAAAATCAAGGATAAAATATAATATTATATAAGAGATTGAGCAGATCAATTAAATTGTATATGACAACTGTGTCACAGTGGGTTCTTATAGTGCCAATCACAGAGGAAAGGTTTTTATTTTTGAAATGCTAAGTATTGATTAATGTCTGTTAGATCCAATATTGGTGCATGACATTATGGAACTTTTATGGCGGAATCAACTTGACACAACTGACTTGCATAACTAGCTCACCAACCACTACACTTGTTATTTGTGTTGTAAACACTACATTTCGGCCGATCCATTCTTCGGCCTTCTTCAGGTGTAAAATCCGAGTGTGATGGGTTAAACAGAGATTATGTTTAAAGTGGGGGGTAGCCCTTATAGTGCATGGCCCAGTGTTTCTGTGTCTTTGTCCTGTCGGGTTTAGATTTGTTGTGAAGTGGAAGCCACATCAGGTTGAAATCCGCACTTGTCTGGCTAATGCATTTAGTCGACATTTTGATGTGAGCTTTCTCTGCTTCCAACACCTGAAGAATGGATCGGCTGAAACATTGTGTTTACAACACAAATAAGGAGTTCAATCGTCTGAAGAACCATTTGAATATTAATGACCCTTCTCAAAACTATAGAAAATATCTTGTTGAAAAAATTTCAACTTCTTAAATTTGAATATGTACCTTACCTTCATATAATTTGAATGAAAATCCAATATTTTAATTTGAGTACATGTTTAGGATGAAACTATTTCTTGCACCAAATCTATGAAGGGTTAGAAACATAAAATTTAATAATTTTGATTTTAAGTCTGTTATATTTTCTGTGTTATTAAATTAGGAGTGGACCATATCAAAAGAATACTAACTTTATTTTCATTTTTTTAATTCGATGAAGGATTGTCAGCCATTATTAATTTTTGACTAGTATTTCTTTCATTTTAAGTTAAAACAGGTCTGGTTAGTCACTCAATAGAAGCCGTCACGTGACCAATGTCTTTTCGCAGCATGTTGTGTTGCTGGTGATCAATTAAAAGAATTGGGAAAAGGGCTGATCAAGTTACTTCTCTTGTCTTTTGTTGGGGGATGATCACTAAAAA
This sequence comes from Architeuthis dux, assembly GCA_006491835.1. Taxonomy (NCBI): domain Eukaryota; kingdom Metazoa; phylum Mollusca; class Cephalopoda; order Oegopsida; family Architeuthidae; genus Architeuthis; species Architeuthis dux. The sequence continues at coordinate 1,012,625 of VCCN01000077.1, forward strand.
AGTTCGAACTTTTAAAAACAAGTGTGAACATTACTGGGCATAAACTAAGGGACCAATTTAGCATAAAATTACATTGCAAATTGAACCCCCTATTAAAACCTATTTAGAGGGAGGGAATTTAAAAAAAAAAAAAAATGTTTTTTTTCTAGACATAAGGAGTAAATGTTTAAATTTCCAGCCCTCTAACTGTTAAAAAATTTTTTGAAAAAGGGGTTGATCAATATATAAGTTACTTCTCTCGCCTTTTGTTGGGCAATGATCACTAAAAAAAGTCTGAATTTTCAAAAAACAAGTGTGAACATTGCTGGGCACAAACTAAAGGACTAATTTAGCATAAACGTACATTGAAAATTGAACCCCTACTAAAAACCTATTTTTGGTGGGGGAATTTAAAAACAAAACCAAAAAGCTTTTTCTAGCCATAATAAGGACAAAACGTTTAAATTTTCAGCCCTCTAGCTCCATTGGTGTAGCCTGTATGTGTCATACATAGCCAGCCAGACCAACTTAAAAACTGAAGAAACCTATTTTTACAGAAATACTAGTCAAAATTGAATCTTAACTTCAGCTGGAACATGTTGAATAGCAAAGAATTTAAGGTTAATTTCCAAGCTAGGTTAAAAAGAAAAGAAACATGTAACATTATCAGATGAGCCACGATGTCCAACTCTGAGCATTTGTCTGTTTCTTCATTGTATGTCTCTCTATCTTGTGGGCCTAATTTGCAATCATCGCCACATCTGACATTGTAACTCATCCCCCTAGGAAGCGGGCGCTTAATCATAGACCCGTTATGTTCAGCTTGTTTTTGAGACACTTGTTATTGACATGAAGCATTCACAAGTGCTCGGAGTCGGCCAGTCGTCTTGGAAACACAGTGGTTGCTGTTGGGCACTGGACTGCTATAGATCTTGTCAAACCTCCCCATCCCTACTTCCTTTCCGAATAGGAATGGTTTATCAAAGCTTACATTGTAAGGAAGCCCACGGGAACATGGGTCTTTTCAACTCATTTTTTTCTTCTCCCATCTTCCTAACTTCCGCCCTGAAACATGATGAAGCATGTTTTTCTGTCGTTAGCTTTCCGTTGTCATAGAGATTCCAGCTAGGTCTTTGCGTTTGGTGCTGCGTGACATTGTCGAGGGCTTAGTTGCCATGTTCCAAATGCAGCTGTAACTTTTGATTATACAGAGTGGTGCAAAATAAGTTGAACAGTTTTTTTCTGTAAACTATGTGTAAGGTTAGTATAATGACAGATATTAACAGATTAAAAATGCAACCGAAAGACGTACTTAGACAGATCCTTTATTCATACATATTTACAATGACCGCCTTCAACGACACCCACGTGTGTCTTCTCTGATCTCCTAAAAACAATATGGCTGCTCGTTCACCAGAACAGTGCCCCCTTACCGGACGTTGATAAGCACTTTCCTGCCTAAGGGGAGTAACTCAAAATACTTAACACTATGGACCCTTCCACTTGAAGTTATGAACAGAGAAACATAAAAACAAGTCGAAAAAGTTGTCTGTAACTTTAAGTGGAAAGGTCCATGCAGTCGAGCCATAGAACTGCAATGACTGAAATTTCAGTCATCTGCAACCAATGGGTTAATGGTTATGATGTCGACTAGTAGAGCCGATTGAAATGAGAGGAATCGCAGGGAACTGTCTGTCAGAATTTTGTCTTGCTTCCACTCCCTCGGGAAAGGCAAGACTCCCAAATCAAAACAAGTTCAGTTGAAGGCAATGCAGCAAAAAATATAAACTAAAAAGATGATATAAGGTTCTGGTGAAGTATAAACATAGAGATTGGATAACCCCCTCTTCACACACCATGGATAATGTCAGAGGCATTGCTGAGAGGGGTGGGGGGGCTATTTGAACATACCCTTCCCCTCCAGCCACCAGATCTCTGGATAATGTACATGTTTTCACTTAAAAGGGGTTGGGGGGAACTTTTGGAGGGAATTTTCCAAAATCTATAAATGATATTACCTCACTCCCAGACATCATGTGCAAAATTATGAATTTCATACATTTTTAGCCACAAAAAGTCACATATTACTAGCAATTGAAAATCACCTTTAGAAATTAAATTCCACTACCATAATGGTACAATGCAAAGCTGTAAAATACACTTAAACACGTTATTTTCAACACACAAATTGATTTCCAATATTAGAAACTGTCAACCAGAACTGACAACATAGGTTTCTTCAGTTTTTAAGTTGATCTGGTTATGTATGTATGTATTGCACATATGGACTGCACTAATCGAGCTGGCAGGCTGAAATTTTCAACATTTACAGCTTAATATGTCTAAAAAAACTCCTTTTTTTTTTTTTTTTTTTTAAAATTCCCCCTAAATATTTGGGGTGGGCGGTTCAATTTACAATGTAAGTTTATGCTAAATTGGTCCCTTAGTTTGTGTCTGCATGTGGCAGCATTCATGCTTGTTTTTTGAAAATTCAGACTTTTTAAGGCGAGAGAAGTAACTTATTCATTGATCACCCCCCCAACATGTCATGCTGGCAAGAGATGTTAGTCAGGTGACAGTTTCTATTGAGTGACTAACCAGACTAGTTTCTTTTTTTAATATTCCTACATGGACACAGTAGTTAACATTTGGAAATAAACAGTTCTATAACTTAGCTGTAAATCCAGAAATCAAAATGTTTGGACTTGCCTGAATTAAAATTAATACAGGTCTGGTTATTCACTCAATAGAAACCGTCACATGACCAATGTCTTTAGGCAGCATGTCGTGTTGGGGTGATCAATTAAAAAAAATTGGAAAAAAGTGTTGATCCATGAATAAGTTACTTCTCTCGGCTTTTGTTGGGCACTGTTCACTAAAAAAGTCTGAGTTTTAAAAATACAAGCATGAATACAGCTGGACCAATTTAGCATAGACTTATATTGCAAATTGAACCCTCACCCAGTAAAAATAAGTTTAATAAAATTAGGGGGTGAATTTTCAAAAAACAAAAGAAATTGTTTTTAATAGACATAATAAGGAGTAAATGTTTAAATTTTCAGCTCTCTAGCTGCATTGATGTGGCTGGTACGTGCGATACATACAGACATAGCCAGCCAGACTCACTTGAAAACTGAAGAAACCAATGTTGACAGTTTTGGTTGATGGTTTCTAATAATGTTCTGAAATAATGAAGATAATAAATGAGAAAATAATGGCACCAAACTATTAGATGATTTAACCCATAGCAACAATCACATTCAATACAGCATAAGAAACATTTATCCATGTATAAAAATTGTTTGAAATTTTTAGAGTAAACTTTATCCATATTTTTTTTTCAGCCTTCATTACCCCCGCCCCCATATTTTTTCTCATTTTTACCACATTTGGGGTAATTTTCCCTTGTTCCTAACCTCTGGTTTAAAGAGTATAAGAGTTATTTTCCAAGAGTTTCGATTGCAGTCTACTTTGATAACATCTTGTTTTTTTTTGTTTTTTTTTTAAGGCTTTTGACTCTCGACTCAGAAAAAACAAGAAGGAAAGAAAATTAAATTAGGGGATGATGGTAGCGTTGATGTACAACATTTGAAATTTTTACGCATTTATCAATAATATAAACCAAGAGCACAAATGATAAAGATGTTTACACACGCTTATAAATTCCGGAAGTGGATTCCAGCAGCTCTGCACACACTTTCCAAAATTCAAATTCAAGTCAGTTCAACCAATAGGAAAGTATCACAGCATATTTTTGGACCAATCAAAATGTACTGAAATCAATTTCCCCAGAAGCTGTTTGGAGCTGGCAAATTTGGTTAAATATGCAGCAACAAACTCAACAGTGAACAAGCCTGGATGTTGCAGGGTCAAACTCAACTTTTACTTCTATTCCGACTGAAGATGATTACTGCAACTTTTGTATTGTATATATAATAAATAAAAAAATATAAAAGTATATATTTTAAAAATCTTTTTTAGTATAAATGTATTTATTAGAATGAAATAAGCCCTTGAATATCTGTAAGATACATTTTGTAGATATATAAGACTTGTCAATTTAGCCTAGGCTGGTCTCTTACAGGCTAATTAACTATCACTCAGTTGGTCATGATTTCAAATCATGGTAGGGGAATGTTAATCTTTACCCCCCCCTAAATTTTGTGAAGATTGTTCTTGTTATAGAAAAACAAAGTCAACTCCAGACTTGGACTGGAGTTTGACAACACCAGGATTCAACTAGAATCACTGTCACTTAGAACAAACAAACATTTTTTTACACCTACAAACGCCATTCTTATTACAAACATCACTGTGTAGAACATACGGGTAATGGTAAAGCATCCCGTCTCTTAAGAGACAACTCCCAATGGAGTATTGAGGCCGGTGACAGTCTGGTCATGACCAAGACTTTATTCCACAGGTCTTTATGACCACTCCTTGGCAGGATGCAAGTCCACCGAAGGGATACCTCTACCCGTATCATACAGCTTAGAGTGTACTCAATTAGGTGCTGGGTGAACTGGGAAATTTGTCCTTAACACTTTTTGCTCATACCGGGAATCAAACCTGGGGCCTTCTGCGTGTGAGTTAGACGTGCTAATCATTACACTATCCGAGCAGATGTGTAAAACCTACAACCCACTCAATAATACCTTCCATTTCAGTGAAAGATCATTTATTATTGAAAGAATGGCTTCCCAATGGATAATGAACAATAGCTTCCAAGAATTCTATTCACTACGAAGAGAGTTGGATTTTATTTGCTTTGAATGACTCTGGAACTATTGTCAAGAGGAATGTACACCAACATGCTTTTTTACATTCTGATTCAGTAACTTGTTCAAACATTTAACTTCATCAATAGTAAAAACATTTTCCAACTTATATAATTTGTACATAAAGAATCTTTCCACAGCCATTGAGTCATTGTCTTATTTTAATTTTCAAATCCAATCTCCGTCATTAAAATTAGGAATTTACAGTGGTACCTCTCATAGCGAAGGGATCAGATCACATAATTTCATTTAGCAAGAGGTCCCAATTGCCAAAAAAAATCTCTTAGCGAAACATTTTCTTTTTGTGAGAAAAAAAAACTACGAAAATTTCATGAAATTATTTAGAATAATCTAGATTTCATTTATAATTATCTAGATTTATGTCTTGTATCTAGGTGCTTATTTTCAGACACAGATGGATGGACATTTAGTGAATTATAATAAGATTATTTATTTATACTTGAATATATGTGAAATAGGCTTTTTTGACAGCAGTTAGTTGCATCATTAAGCCAACTTCAGTTTAATTGGACTGGGTTTAAACTAATGAGAAAAATGGTAGTTGAATTTGGTATGTCCGTTATCAGAACAAAGATTATTTTAAAAAATATTGATATTCTTGGATGTGACAGCCTTTTCACTTTGGCTGTTCCATCCAGAATTCTTTCTAACACCAGTTGATGTCTGAATTTATAGTTTATGGTTGTGTCCTCTGGTTTTACTGCAGATAGATGAAGTCAGCATTTTCTTATCAGGGCGTTTTGAGCAATGAACATCAGTATCCACTCTATGTATGTTCCGGATTTTACAGACCTCTTGTAAGTCGGCATATTTTCTTCTGTAACCAAAGGTCTCTAGATTAAGTTGTTTTAATCTTTCAGTGTATGATATATCTCCCAATCTCTGAATGATCTTGGTGGCTCTCCTCTGAACTCTTTCTATGGCATCCGAGTTGTACTTCAAGTTAGGAGACCATATGCAGGAAGCAAACTTCAGATGGGGACGTACCAGAGACTTGGACAGCAGTAGGAAGGTCTCCTCATCGATTAATTTAAATGAGTGTCTTATGTAGCCAAGGGTTTTATTTGCTTTGTATATGTGCAGTGAAGTTAAGTGAGTTGTCTATATAAATACCAAAATCTTTCTCCACTGTAGTTTCCATCAGTGTGTATTGTGTTCTGTCATCTTTAATCATGGTGTAGTTCCTATTTTTTGTTGTTTTTACCTATGTGCATGACCTTGCATTTGTTGGGATGAAATTTCATCTGCAGATGTTAACGCTGAGTGGATCTTTGTGTCATCAGCGAACATACATATGAGGGCACGGATATCCCTTGGCAGATCATTCACAAACAGTGAGAACCATATTGGCCCCAGGATGGATCCCTGATTCATTGATCCATTTATTACATTATTTACATGTATTTATACATTTTGAAAGTAATTAGTACATTATATATTATTTACAAGATTATTATTATTAAGGTTTTAGGGGTCTGATATTTTTTATTTGGAACAAATTACTGAAATTATTCACTTAACCAATTTTCATCTAATGTGACTTTTTGTGAAACGGATTGTCCTCGGTAAGTGAGGTACCACCCTATTTTTGAATGGAAAAAGTTTACTGTACCATTCTTGATATTAAGATTACATAAGACTCGAAATGGTAAAGACAAATGAAGGAATTGCTCATCTCTGGCAGCATCAAACAAGATTGTTCACCGATTTGGACTTGCAGGTTGTCATTAAACAAAGCTTTAACAACTAATTGTTATTTCCCCCTCCTTCTTATACACTTATCAATAACATCGCTCCTCACTTGAAATGAAAACGAATATTTAAACTTTTTCTTAGAGTGGAACAGTTAAATCGAATTATCTCTTGCCTCCTTTTTACACCTCAAGAGGCAGACTATGTGGAGCATCATTCACTGCTTATGAAGTCTCATTAGTGGCTGCAAGATTTTCTCTTTAGATTTCCCTTTTGGTTGGGGAAGTTAATGTACCCTAGAAGAACATTTCTCTCTTCAAAAGCACAAAAGCAGGAGCATTTAGAAAAACCTGATGAGAATCTTCTGTCATAACAGCACTTGAATGGCTGAGTTGTTCAAAATTGTTGCTTTCCTTTAAAGAAAGAATAAAAAATGCAGAAAAGATTTAATCGAAATAAAAAAAACATTGCAATGTTTAAAACGCAAAAGTGGACATTTTTTTCTTGTGCAACTCTTCAGGTTTTAAGGCCCCAAAAGTCATTAAGCTTCAATACAATGCTTCTGTTAATCTCCTTGCTTGTTGTCATGGCGATAAGTGCCAGCTGTGTAATCTGGTTCGATGTGGTTTTAAAAAGTCGAAAAAGACTTTGCTTTCGATGAGTAATGTTTCTTGAAACTATACATGTATCCAAATATAAGTATTAACTCATTCTTTATAGATACAGTAGTTTAACCAAAATATTTAGTTCAAATTATATTTTAAGACCTTCAGACAATTCAGGATGGAATCATTTTTTTAATGGACATTTTATTAAAGAAAACTTACATTAGTGATAAAAGTTCAATCAGATGTTCTAGGCATTGCTACATATTATAACAAGCCCCAGTGTTATTGTATATGCATTCAAGTCTTTGAAACTCTAAGAACATATCGACCACAAATTATTTGATGGTAAAAACTCCCTCCTTCCCTGCTTCTTCTTTCCTCCCCTCTATGCCCCTCTCTCTCTATTCCTCACCATCTCCCTGCTTCTTCCTCCCCCACTATGCTTCCTCTCTCTCTCTCTCCCTCCAGGCTTTTCTCTCTGTTCCTCTCCATCTCCATGACTCTTCCTCCCTTCCCACTCTCCTCTTATATTCGTGGTAAGAACCTGGCTAAGTTGGACCCTAGTAAATATTGCACTTTGTTGTGATAACCCCATTTAGTTTCAATCCAAATTGCAAGCTCAACATAATCCAAATAAGAATCTCTTGTATATACGACTTTACCTGCCCCATCTCCCCCATCAGTTCTTAAAATCTACTCCAAAACGAATGAAACAAGGTAAAAAAAAAAAAAATATATATATTTATTTATTAACAGTAAAGCTGCATAGTCTTCGAACTGTCAACTTTTTATGGTTTCTGTGTTTTAAATCCTACACTATGTTGCCATGGTAACTGAATAAGCCTCTTAGGATAAAGACGACGGCCTACCAGTTATTTTAAGAAGAGGAAGTAAAATATATGCATATACTTTGCGTGTGTGCACCTGCTGATAGATGTAAAAAGCATGTACGTATAAATAAACATGTCAAACTCCATGAGCCCGAACCTACATAGATAAGTATCCAAGCTTTTTGAACATAAGTGCGATTTCTCTAAGCTAGATCATTCAGTTAACAGCTTGGACTGGCATCTTCCTCTGAATGGTAATTTTTCTTTTGTATCCCACCCCCAGAGCTGGCCCTAGGCACCGGCAATATGGGCAGTTGCCGAGGGCACCAAGTGCTATGGGGTACCTGTCATGTGTCTGAGATGCTAGGACTTTCCAAATACAAATAGAAAAATGAAGTAAAAAAAAATTCTCTGATGTGAAGTTAGATTTTTCAGGAATATCTGACAGTTAAATTCTTTCTGTTATGGTTAAACTAAGAGAAGCAATTGGAAAGGAAATCCTTATTACTGACGTCAATCTCAGTCAGGCTTTAAAGGATGCCAAAGTTCAGCTTGCCATGGGTGCCAAGAACCTGGACCAGTCCTGCCTCCTCCCCCCTCAATAACTAATGTACTTTCCATCAGCCACAGAAGTTATACAAAAAAATGTCTTTAACCTGACAAGCTACATTGATTTTGTTTTGGTTACTGCAGCATGTCCCAGAGGGGAGAGAGTGTTCAGCACTCATGGTTGAGTTTTTAGATATACCTCTATATATCTTTTTATTTTTCTCAATATCTGCATTAAAAACAATATAATTAAATGTTGTGGTTTTTGAATTAACTGATGTCTGAAACAGTCCAACTAGTGTCTAGAATCATCCAAGGAGTACTGATTAGTCAATTTTGTACACATACAGTGAACTTTTGGTTAATAGATTTGTAATCTGTTTTCATTAATGTGCTGCAAAAATTAACTTCATAAGTATTGGGAGTTTATCAAAGCCACAGGAGACAAACAAATCAATCAATCCAGAACCACAGCATGAAGCAGACTGGCTCAGAATTGTGCAACTATGTCCATTTTATGTGCCACATTTGAATTCCGTTTTTCTTTTTTGAGTACCCCCCCAGATATACAGTGGATTCTGGTTAATAGAACCGCATCGGGACCAATGATTTTGGATCCAATAACTGGTTGGTAGGTTTAACCAAACAAGACAAATAGTTTTCAATGAAAACATATTTATAGAAAACTCTTGTTTGGAGCAATGCAAGGTAACTTAGTCAACTAAAACATAATGATGTATATTTTCGAGAGTTATTTTTTTCATAAGCTAAAAATGTTTGAGAGATAGTTGTTTTGAGAACTAAAACGTTTTTTTAGCAATTCTATCAGATTTTATTAAAATGTTAATTTGCTAGCACTGCTGATTGGTTCAAATAAACAGCACATTGGTCATAATAAACCAAGCAAATTAGTGATTACATTAGGTACTCTAATGAGTTTTTAAGGGAAGATCTTATACATCTGGTGCCTGTTTCCCCTTATAGGTCTTGTTATTCTGAACATTTTGATACCTCATTTGTCTCTCTACTCCTATTAGTTCACTAATTATGATTATTTATTCATTTGTGGACTCTCGGCAAATTGAACACTTACAAAAAAATGGCCTTTTCAGCACCCTATAAAACTGAAAAGCCATCATTTTTTTAATATGTAGACATTTTGTACTTGCTTAAATTTTATATGAAACTGAAGAACATTTATTTTTCTACTAGGTGATATTGGTTCCAAAGACATACATCGAAAGGGGAGGTGTCAGCAATCATTTATTTATGGACACCTTTTATTTCAACCACAGTAAAAAAAAAACGTCACAGCGCAGTTTGGGCACTGTAAACACATTAAATTGAAAATTTGCTGTAAAATTCCTTTTAAGTCAAACGGTGACAAATAAGACACCAACCGATTCAGAATTGGACATTCTTTATTATGGCATGCATAACAGTTTTGTATTTAGTCAACATTATGGAGAATGAACACTTGAGAAACGGGGAAAAATTAGCGTTACTGCAACATTTTTGCCCCCAAAACTGACTGTTTGGACTACCTAATTACATATGTTTGAATTGGCTCTTACAAAATTGGTCCTATTGTGCTGCTGGTCCTAATAACCGGTGCTACTATTAAGTGGAACCCACTGTATATATATATATATATATAAAATCTTGTTTGGTGGCTGAGGCAATTGTGTATTTCCCAACTGGTGCCAGTTCCCCATGATGAGAGCCTTAGGAAAAAAGCCAAGATGTTGATTTTCAATTCTGGCAGGTGGCCTCAAAACCCCTTGGAATATTGGTACAACATGTTCTTATGACTTCCGTTTCGATTTGGTTCTGTTCTAGACTAAAGTGAGTGAGTGAAAAAATGAAAAAAAGTGGAGTGAAAAATGTACATGAAAAAAGGTATGTCAAAATTGAGATAAAAATTAATTTGGGGTGGTTGCCACCTTTTCTGTCCTTGCAACCAGCCTGAATCTGTTGCATGTACAGGCCGCAGCGAGGGAGCTGAAAATTTATACATTTACTCCTTATTGTGTCTAAAAAAGAAGATTTTTTTTACAATGTAAGTTTATGCTAAATTGGTCCCTTACTTTGTGTCTGACATTGTAAATAGGCCACACATTCAGGTTGGTTGCCAGGATAGATGAGGTAGCAATGGCACAAAATTAATTTTTATCTCAATTTTGACATATTTGTCAGGGTTTAAGCACTACACATTTTTGAGATCTAAGTAAAGACTGGTTAGTCACTTAATAGAAACTCATGTGACCAATGTCTTTTGGCAGCATGGGGGTGATCAATTAAGAACTTGGAAAAAAGGGTGATCAATGAATAAGTTACTTCTCTTGGATTTTTGTTGGGCAGTGATCACTAAAAAGTCTGACTTTTCAAAAAACAAGCGAATTGCTGACACACAAACTAAGGGATCAATTTAGCATAAACTTACAATGTAAATTTTTAGTGGGGGGCACTAAAGGTTTTGGGAGATTTTTCAAAAAAACGTTTTTTGTAGACATAATAAGGAGTAAATGTTTAAATTCTCAGCCCTCTAGCTCCATTGATACGGCCTGTATGCATGATACATACATAGCCAGCCAGACCATCTTAAAAACTGAAGAAACCTATGTTGACAGTTTTGGTTGATGGTTTCTAACTTATTTTCACTCGACCCTATTTATGTCTAGCAAGAAAATAAAAACAAGTTAGATATGAACCAGCCTATTACATTGTTGAGACTTGATATTAATTTGATTAACATTTTTCACTGCCTAATTAAGCATATTAATCAAGGCTTAACTATACTCGTGCAGGACAGGAACATGCTAATTAAAATTTTATTTCTTGAGGCAATGATTAATTAAACAAAATGTCTTTTATTTATTACTTTGTTAAAACATGTGCGGCTATAGAAAATGGTTATGTGTTTGAATTTCTATTCATTAATTTATTTTCTCAAACGAAACCGATCTCTCAGCTAAATCCCCAAACCACTTGCTGAGACTAAGAGGTAGGATTACTTTTAATTCATTTTTTAAAATCAATGAATTAAAATCTTAATTTAGTTGCCACCGCCAGAAGCAACACTAAAATTCAAATTCTTGTTTGTTCTTATAATTACTAATAAATGCCCGTTGCTTTTCTAACTGTGGTACCTGAGGCTGTGTATTGTGTCAGTATGTTTACACAGTAGTTTGAAAAGTTAACGCAAGGTATTGTTAACTAAAATTCTTGTATTCATTTTGTATTAAACTTGAAACGACTAAAAATCTTAGACATAAACTGGTTGGCCTCAGGCTTTATTGTCATTAGATTGCATAAAGTGAGATTGGGTAATAATCTTGAATGGTGAAAAAAACTGATATAAAATTATATCCTTCCGTTATATACAAAGTTAATTGTTTGGTTCAATATTTATCGAGATGTCATAAAATTAAATAAGTGGGGTTCTTATGTAAAAATAAATGTATATTTTTACTAATTTTTTTTTACAAAGTAACTTTTCATAAATAAATTCAGTAATCAAGGAGTTGTCAATCCTGGACAGTGTGACATGGACAGACAGATGGGCATGTTACAAATTATACTATAGGTAGAAATGCTTGTCAATCTAAGTTTCTTTGTGAAGGTAGTTATCTTTTTGGACAATGACATGAACATTTTTTTTTTTCCTCTTTGCAAAAACAAAATATTGCTGTGCAAGTTGCTTCCCAAATATATCAACCTAGATTTTATAGTTCTGTTGGTTGATAAAAGTAATTACCCTAATTAATAATTAGCTAGAAATAACTGGTGACACGTGAATCTCTAAAAATAAGTTGGCACTTTCATTAGTATAACCCCTTCCACCCAAAGTCAAATTTACAAACAGGAACAGATTCTTGGCCAAATGGTTAGCTTATGTAGTGCAGGGCCTACCGTGCAAGCCCCACCCAGATCCTACATTTAGGGTACCAAAATGTTCTTTAGGATGTCCTCTTTCAGAAAAAAGATGTTCCCAAGAAAAAAGTTGGGAAGAACTACATCATTTGCATAAAACACTATGGCAGCCAGCACACACACACACAAAAAAACAGAATATCATATCTCATCTCTCAGTTGACATTAAAAGGCTAAATCATGGTTTTCAGACATGAGGAATTAAAAAATCCACTTTATTTTGCCTATAAAGTATACTTGAAATTTACTTGTAAAATACTGAAATACCTATGAATTATGTTATGGTTTTTAATTCCTCATGTCTGAAAACCATGATTTAGCCTTTTAAAATACTCAGATATGTCAACTGGGAGACAAGATATGAAATTCTGTTTTTTTTTTTGGGGGGGGGGGGTTTATTGTGTGTGCTGGCGGCCAGTTTGTTTTATACAAATAAAATTTGTACCCTAAATGGTAAGATCATGGAGGGGGGGCTAATGTTTGAATTGCCCCCTAAAAAAAAATCAAACGAAAGTCTTTTTGTCCATTTTGTTTAGGGGTTAATAGCTCCAACCCGTAAAGAGTAGAGCATTGGAAAAGTATGCCAACTTGTAAATGATGAACTACTCCATAAAACTATATTAACACCCAACTTGTCATAAACTGCACTGTTTGTACTTTTTAGTATAAATATTCATGTTAAAAAAAATAGCTTTCCAAGGGAAATTATGAATCACTGCCACTCATATATGCTGTGTTGGGGGTCAGGGGTGATCAATGAAAAAGTTGGAAAAACAGGTGATCAATGAATAAGTAACTTCTCTCACCTTTTGTTGGGCAGTGATCACTAAAAAGGGTTGGAATTTTCAAAAAACTAGCGGGCACAAACTAGTGACCAATTTAGCATAAACTTAGGTTTTTATTTTTTAGAGGGGAATTCAATATGCAATCTATTTAGGGCAGGGCGGGGGGATTTAAAAAAACATTTTCCCTACTCAAGTTTTATACTATGAATGGTTGTGCGGATACATACATAGATACAAATATCAGAACATATGAAGAACCTAAACCCAGCAATAAACCTGTGTTGTGGGTAGCAGTGATTAAAAACGCCTTTACTTTCTGGACAACCTAATATGTTAATGGGTTTGTTAAACTTAAAATTAAGTTGATTGTTAAAACTGTTTTAGTTTGTCCAGATGGAAAGGGTTTAATTTTCCCTATTTTCAATTGGGTTTTTACATAATGGACATTGGGATTGCAAAGTCTGTTCACCAAATCTTTGATCCTGGATCTGATCAGGCCTTCAGCTTGTGCACCAATCATCTTTAGCAAGTGGGTGAGGTTGCGAGTCCCAACCCCCACTTTTTTGCTATTTTTATCGGTTTTGAATCCAGAATTGTTATTCACCTTGAGCGGTTGCCAACCGAGGCTAGAGAGCCCAGTCTGCCCCGTTATTTTACCTATAACTGGGGGATGGATTCATGCCTTTCCCAAGGACATTAGTGCAAAGTGAATGCAAACAGCCTCAGCTAGAATTTGAACTCTGCTCGCCGATTCCATTTTCCGTGCTGGTAACTGTTACACCACTCCAGCCTCCAAACATTCCTGAGCCGTTCACATGAACTATTTTTCCTACACTTCTTTAAATACATCTGAGTCAGGGATCTGCCTTGTGGTTGTAGTTGTGTACTTCAGCATCAGTGTTTGAGCCTGGCTAAAGAGCCATTATTTTCAAAGCAAACAAAGGCTCTTTTTATTTTGCCTTGTGTCAGACTAAGCTAAACTTAATTAATATCCAGACACATAAAGCTGTATGATAGTTGCATAATTCCCACCAGTGTCAGAGGTCAGTGTTTGAGCCCAAATCAGTCAGAATTTCAAATAGGTAGGCAGATCCTCCCCATTTGGTATACTTGGTGCAACACAATCTTCTTTTTTTTTGTTTTGCCTTTTATCCCATAACCCAGTGTAGGGTCATTGGAGTACCACAGGTGATTGTATAATGGGTATGATAGGCTGATGGGGCTTGTGAGTCATTCCATGTCGAATCAACAAATCTTTAAGGCAAAAATACCATGGCCATCATGGATTTTATTCAAATTTGGCTTACTTATAGATCTTTATGAGACATTGAATGGCACATGTCTCACATTTCTGGCTCAATGGGTTCCAGAGATAGTGACCTCTGAACTTTGCAAAAAATGTTAATTTTGGAAGGTAGTGACAAAGTTTGAAAATCAATATCAGTTGTTTTTACACCTAGAAATCTCATTTATACACCATTTTTAAAGTATTCAAGTAAATCTAAGACTTTTATTATGCACATTTTTACCACAGAGGTCAGTATCGCCGGAACCCTTTGAGCCAGAAATGTGAGACAGATGCCATTCAATTTGTCTCATAAAGATCTATAATTGTGCCAAATTTTGTGGTTTGAACCCTTGTTGATTTGACACAGAATTACCCCTATTCCACTTCAGGCTGGTTGGAATCAGAGTTGTCCATTTCCTAGACTGGTTGTCAACCATGGCTAAAGAGCCCAGTCTGCCCTACTATTTACCCATAGCTGTGGGGGGAGGGTCAGAAGAGATATGCCTTTCCCAAGTAAAAACAAACTCTCTGCCAAAGTTTGAAATCAGCTCGCTGATTCTATTCTCTGTGCCATTAACAGTTTGGCCACCCCGCTAAACTTGTTAAATACCAGTAATATTAGAAACTGTCAACATAGGTTTTTCAGTTGGTCTGGCTATGTATCACATGTACAGGCCACACCAATAGAGCTAGAGGGCTGGAAATTTAAGCATTTACTACTTATGTCTAGAAAAAAACGCTTTTTTTAAAAAAAGATTTTTTTTTTTAAATTCTACCCCCAAATAAGTTTTTAGTGTGTGGTTCAATTTACAATGTAAGTGTATGCTAAATTGATGCCTTGTTGTGTCTGGCAACATTCATGATAGTATTTTTTTGTTGTTGAAAATTCAGACTTTTTTTAGTGATCACTGCCCAACAAAAGGCAAGAGAAGTAACTTATTCATTGATCACCTCCTTTTTCCAATTTTTTAATTGATCGCCCCCAACACGGCTTGCTGCCAAAAGACTTTGGTCATGGTTTCTATCGAGTGACTAACCAGACCTGTCTGAATTTCCTTTTTCCATACACTGATACACAAAATATTATCATTTTGTAATCAATATATTTTGTTTGACTCCAGATCAGAAGGAGAGAATTGAATTTAGATGTGGTTCTATTCATTAACAAAAGAATGTAGAGATCTTTGTGTTCTTTGAAAGTTTGTTTGCGTGTTGTATGAGGTTGTTTGATATTGCCTTAATCAAATATAACAGAGAATACATGAAGGAGAAATAGCAGATATTTTTAAGTAAAAATATAAATATTCAATTACATATAAAGAAGTAGTCAATAATAGAATTAACATGCATGTTAGAACTAAAATAAAAAAAACTTTAAGTTTGCAACATTCAATTTTAATATAGCACGAGTGTGTACAGAAAACCAACACACACAGGGTTATATATGGTCTTTAAATCCAACCGTCCCTTCTGTATAAAGAAATCACTGCTTAGTTGTTTTCAACACCGGGCTCAAGTCATCAGTAGTGATCCAACAATTCTGAGGAAAGAGTTAGAACATTTTATTTTAGTGTGAAAAAAAAAAAAGTATACAATTTGTATATACAAGCATAGATCATAACGATCATATTTACACAATATCTAGGCCCATAAACCTTTGTAGTGGTGTAATAAACATCATAATTCTTCTTAAAGGCATTTGCATCTGTTGATAGCACTACATATTCCGGTAATCTATTCCAAAGACCCACCCCTCTATTGCTAAAAAAGAATTTTCTGATATTTCTATTTGCTTCTATCATATATGTATGGCCTCTCAGTCCCTTGTACCCACTTCTAGTAAAAAATACATCAGGGTTTACTACTTCTAAACCATGCATAATCTTGAACATTTCTATTAAGTCTCCCCGATCTCTCTTATTTTTTAACAATGTTAATCCTAACATTTTTAGCCTATCCTCATAACTCATACTTTTTAATTCCGGTACTAACTTAGTTGCACGTCTCTGGACATTTTCTAAAAGATTTTTTTATCTCTCTCCAAGTATGGTGACCAGGTGTGTGCACAGTACTCTAGGTGTGAATGGACATAAGTCTTATATAGTATAAGGAATGAGTCCTTGTCTATATATGAAAAGGTATGCTTAATCAGTCCTAGTACCCTATTCACCTTAGCCGCAGCACTGGCAATATACCTGGAGAATGATAGTTTATCAGTTAGTAGCAGCCCCCAACATAACAGGAAATAGAAGAAACCCCCGTACCATTCAACTTTAACCTTATTAAACAGGTTTTCTTCTTAGCATATGTTTTGACAACAGATATATTTTGGCTTGTCACACCATTTTCATGTCAAGTCAACCAATTCGACACAAATTCTGAGTATGCATTCAGTTTTTAAAAAAAAATTGTTTAGAAATTATTTTCAAACTTTGTTAGAAAACACAATGAAGATATGTACTAGGCTTGGAACAACAACCAAAGCTGTTGTGATCGAAGATGATGTCGTGACATACATTCAAATCTACAAAACAGGAAGGCCCATCCAAAACATTCATGTTAGATTCAGAAAAAAAGATATTGCATATTTTAAGCAAATACAGACATCCCCCGTTACAATGCAGGTGTTGGGGGTCTAAGAAAGCCAACCGTGTTATTACCAAGCCGCGTTATACTGGGGGAGGCCCGTAGTAAAATAATAAAGTATGCTGTAAGAAGATTAGAATGTGCACATTTGAGGAAATAGCTTCGAAGTAGTTTGAAAAAAGGATTTTAACCTCTGCATATACAGAGGGGCTGCCCTCCACAATTGAGTGAAATTATCGTCTGATTATTCCATTTTTATAAATAACATGCAGATGTACTAGTAAGCAAGTCCTGTTTTGGGGGTTTCACAGAATTTCGTAAACAGGTTCTACATTTTGTGCTTTCTCCTAAATTTATTTTGACTTCCAAATGATATGCATATATTATTATTCCAAATATGCATATAATGGTGTACAATAGGATAAGGGCTATCTGACACAACGATGATAGGAAAAGACAATGTGGAGACTCGGAAATAATTTGCAAAAATGTAGGACTCATCATTTCTCTCCAGACACCTTTGAAAAAGGCTGAATTTCTCAGCTGTTTCAGCTGAGAAATTCTTTTAGGTAATAAATCATTTTTGCAAATTATTTCTGAGTCTCAATATTGTCTTTTCCTATCATCATATAAAAATATGCATATAAAATATTTTATTTTTTCTATATTAACATGTATACATTTACTTTGATAATTTTTAAAAAGGAAAAGTAATTTAACTATACTAGCTGTGCCAAAAGATCTATCTATATTCCAACAATCTCTCAATCTGTAGTCCCCCCACCCCACCACACTAAAATTCCCCTTCAGGGGGGAATTACCCCTGGTTGAGAAACTCTGTATTAGAAGCTATCCAGATATAAATTGGTGAGAAAACGTCTCTATTTGTTCTAAAGACTGTAAGTTTCATTCTTCAAGACCTAATGGAAACTATATAAAATCTTATTTTAGTCATTATGGAACACAGTGAAAGTTGTACAAAGGTTAAATTGAATCGCTATAATTTTTATGTAGCCCTGGCTCTAGGTCACATCTCGTGTCCAAAATTCTGTTACACGGTCTGCCATTATTTTGACTTCTACATATATATATATATATTGAAGTATATCGAGTTGTTAAAGCTGAAAAATGGAGACCTTTTCTGTACGGCAGGATCAATTACCCTGAGTGCGACCCCAAACCCGGACACTGAGAAGATAGAAAATTGAATAACTTTTGGAGTAAACAACATACAGAGACAAATAAACACATTTTTCCATACAATATTGACCCGAGGAATTCAGATGAATGGTTATTAGGATTCAAACACATCTTGACTCTATTTCAGGACAAAAACTGCAAAGAAAAAGTAAAGAGATGTTGAGAAATTTGATTTTTCATATATAAACTAGATATTGACTGTTTGTTTTCTTAATCTTTGAAGTGACTATTTTATTATTCAGCCTGTTAACGTGCAAACCTAGAACCTGGACACAAAAAAACAGAAAATCATAAAACTTTAAACACCATACAGAGACAAATGAACACATTTTCCATACAATTCTGACCCAAACGAATGCAGTAAAATGGCTGTTCAGATTCAAACTCATCTTGACTGTATTTCATGACAAAAATCTCCATCCCTTCCTCATCATCATACTTGCACTCTCCATCCTCCTAATCCACAGTCTCTGAGTTCTTGTCTGTGTAATCTACCTCTTTATCAAGAGCTTCTTTCCCTTTTGATTCTGTTTTCTGGGCCAGTGCCTTTACAAGATTAGGGAGGATGGGACCAACCATCCAGATGAGCACTAACACCCCTTTGTCCACCGGCTTCTTCTCCCATCTCATTCCCTGATTTTAGGGATTGGTTGGTCTGCTCTCTTGTAGCAGAGGACTGAGGTTAGCTCACTGTACATGGGGGATGAGACATACCTTGGGTGGCGGCAGGCGTTCGAGGTCTACTTTGGAGTATGTCCAGTATTTTGTCAGCACCCCACTATTTTTCGCAGCATCTTGGTCCACACAGCATCAACCGACTTCATCCGTACATGGCCATACATGACACATGTGAAGGACTCTATCTTCTGTTGGAGCACATCTGTCACCAGCCACAATGTGCCAAAATGACTGAAACCTTTATGGAATTTAGGATTCTTCTTCAGCTTTAAGTCCTAATAAATTACCAATTCTTGTCTGTCTTTTGTTGACCCTTGTTCAAAGGCTTTAATACAAATGTAAAAATATTCAGCTATGTTTGGGTTGGCTGCTATTTAATTGTTGGTTGAATGAGTTTAACAAATTCCCACTGCTGTTTTTGCACTTGAAAGAAGAGAAGTTATAATTGCTTCTTGTCAAGTATGTGCAGTAGTTTTAATTCCATGAATTATTCAGACAATAGAGATACTGGCTTTGTCTCATTCTATTTTTATAAACCAAGATGGCTGCACAAAGAGTTGACAGTTTCTCTATGTAAGCATTTCATTATTTGTTTTGTTTGATGTTTCTTTCTGTGTCTGTCCGTCTGTCTCTTTCTGTGTCTGTTTGTCTCAAGCAGTCAGTCTCTGGGGAGTAGTTGAAGACAATGCAACTCTGTATAATTTGTTTTGTTTATAGAAATAGATAAAAAAGATCTTCGAATTAATTTGTTAAGTTGAAGGATGGAATGTCTTTGATTGTTTTGCAATTGAGGGAACAGATATCTTATCAAACTGCCATGATAATAAATTATTAGAAATCATCAACGTATGTTTCTTCAGTTTTTAAGACATTCTGGCTGGCTATATATGTGTTACGTGTACAGGCCACACCAATGGAGCTATAGGGCTGAAAATTTCCAATGAAAGTTTATGCTAAATTGGTCCCTTAATTTGTGTCCGGCAGTGTTCACGTTTGTTTTTGAAAATTCAGACATTTTACTGATCCAGCAGAAGGCGAGAGCAGTAACTTATTCATTGATCACCCCCTTTTCCAATTTCTTTAATTGATCATCCCCAACACTGCATGCTGCCAAAAGATGTTGGTCACATGATGGTTTCTATTGAGTGACTAACCAGACCTGTTTTATTATCATTTGGGAGAATAAAGAAAGATTTCACAGGAAAAAGATAAACAGCATCTTCCTTATTTTCAATTTTCCCCATCCAATGCATTTTTTTAATTAAAGAATTTCTGTGGAATCTTTTCGGAACACAAAAACATTTCATGTTTTTTATTGATTTGTTTTTCATTTTTCTGGCTACAAAGATTTCAAAGAAACAAAATGTCCAGAAATTTATTCCATTTTTTTTATACATAAACGACAGTGCCAAAACTTTGCCTCATCCCGGGTTGCCAATTTAGATATTTTTTAAATTTTTATTTTTCAAAATTTGCAAGTCCACTGTTGCCAATTTTCAATGTATTCTTCACAGATTTTTTGAATTTGGGAGTGATTTCCACATTCGAAGAATTTAAAAACAAAATATCTAAATTGGCAACCATGAATTCTCAAGGAAATGGTTTAAGTCATTAAAATTTGGTGTAAATGAAAATAATGAGATGTAGCATATAAAGAAATAGATAATTACTAAATAATTTAATATGGCAGTTGTGTTTTTCCCCATTTGCTATCATACTTTTTTTTCTTTTCCAATTTTTTAATTGATCATCCCCAACACGGCATGCTGCCGAAACATGTTGGTCACATGACGGTTTCTATTGAGTGACTAACCAGACTGGTCATTTATTATTTTAATTTTATTAGATGAAGTATTGTAATTTTTGACTATTTCTCTGCTTCCCAATTTTGTAGTTGCTTTTTATTATAGCTCAACTTGATCTTCTGCCAAGCTGTAGAGTTCTTGTTGCTCAGGTGGTAAGAGTAGCTGGGTGTTTACCAAGCTTCCCTAGGCAAAGGGAATGCGAGTTTGAATCTCACTGGTAACTTATTATTTATTTCTGATCAGAGCTGTTTACGTAGATTGATGGCCCCAGTTGTGATGAAAAATTGGTACGAAGGAAAGTAGTAGGCAAAAATTAATAATAATAGCTGTGGAAAATTGTTCATATTTGGATTAGTAACGATAGGTTGGAAAGCATTTGGTATGAATAGACATTTTGAAGAGCACCTTGCCGATGTGCTTAAAGTGTAAAGTATACAACGGTTGCATAATACCAGCCATGACTTACGGATGTGAAACATGGAAATTAACCAAACGAGTTGAAAACCAACTTAGAATAGCACAGAGATCCATGGAAAGAGCAATGCAAGGGATAAATCTAAGAGATAGAAAAAGATCAACAATGATCAGAGGGAGGACTAGAGTGAAGGATATTATACAAATAAGCAACAAAAATGGAGATGGGCTGGTCACCTAGCAAGAAGAGATGACAATAGGTTGGGGGAGCTAACCAATTGGTGTTCATGGGGCAGTAAATGCAGTAGGAAAAGACCAGACACAAGGTGGAGGGATGTAATAGAAAGGTTTGCCGATATGACGTTGCAGAGGTTAGCACAATCTAGGTCGTCATGGAAGAGGAGAAAGGCCTTTGTCCAGCAGTGGACTTATAATGGCTGATGATGATGACAAAGTTCATTTTCAATTTCATTCAACATTATTGTTTGAAGTGCATCAGTCAAGTCCTTTTGAATCTTATTTAAAGTTCTTTATAATTGCTGCGGTTATTCGGATGATGATGATCCTCATCTTTGTTGTTTTTATCACAAACTGTTTTCATGAAAAAGAAAAGTAAAAAAAAAAAGCTCAGTGCCCTTTTGAAACCAGTATTGTTAACATTTTTGAATGAATTCTCGTAACTTGGGTCCCCTCCCCCCCCCAATGGATATGGCACCCATGTCATGTGCTGCACCTACTTCACCCTATTTACACCACTGTCTAGGACATTGTACACTGATTAGAAACAGAACAGTTGTATATCTGAGAAAAGTTGCCGATGTCGGCACTTACATGTTTTCTTATAGATTAACGGAAAACTTAGGAAATATCTTGCCAAAGAGTTTTCTCTCTGTGTGACAGCTATGCCAACCGTTTCCATCTTAAAGAGTTTGTTGTTATATAAGGCAAGCTTTCTTTACTGACTAAACCATAATGATGTTCCATCTTCAATTATTACCATGGCTGGCTTCAAATCTATTCACGCTTGGCAGCATGTTCATGCCACTGCTTATTAAATCAGTATCAATTATTGTCGTCTGATGTCACATGGTATTTTCTGTCTTCTTTGCATTCACTGTGTTTGTCCTCTTCTCTCCACAGCAATGGAAAGTGTTTCTTGGCTTTTCAAGACGTCAGAAACTGCTTTGCCTTTTGGCTTATTAGAGTTTCATCTCTGTTTCACATAGGAGATGTACGTTCTGATCCATTCTTTAACCTGATTAGTGACAACGTATTACCTCTGCCAACTAAGTTGGAAGAGCTATATGTACTCACTCATGCTTGTCTGTCTGTCCACACAATATCTCCAAAAGTTCTCAATGACATTTTGTAGAAGATGTGCCAAAGAAGTGATTAAATTTTGGGACGGATTCATGAATTTTTTCCTCTCCTGCATCTTAGCTATATGTCCACACCACACAATATCTCCAAAAGTTCTCAATGAATTTTAATGACATTTTGTGGAAGGGTGGGTGATAAGCTAAAGAAAAATGATTAAATGTTGGGTCAGATCCAGGAATATTTTTAGTTACTCCCCCTGCATCATGGCTATAAGTCCATGCAATATCTCAAAGGTCTTAATGAATTTCAATGACATTTTGTGGAAGGGTAAACCATGGGCTAAAGAAGAATTGATTAAATTTTAGGGTGGATCCAGGAATCTTTTACAGTTACCTCCATTACCTGCATCGTAGCTATACATAAACTGATTTTCATTGTTTTTTAGCGACAATTGGCAGAATTATGTGCGCTCTGAGTTCTTTCTAGTTCAAGGCATGCAGTAACTCCTCTCTTGGAAGATTGGAGCTACACTATCTTCCTACCTCTACTTGACATTGTGACAGACTAAGCTCAGCATTTGTGTGTGTGTGTGTGTGTGAGAGAATGTGTTAAATATTGTCTGAAATTATTATAGCAATGATTATTCCAAAATCTATTTTGACTAGGAATCTCATAATAACTACATTTATTTAAGGCCATTTTATTTTCTGTAATTCTGAGGTGAAAATGAAAATAAAATGTTAGCAAAAGCCAACTTTAAGACTGTGAAAGAGAAAAGTGAACACATTTGCATAAGTGTAATGCAATGTGATATAAAGATTACATCCGGGTGTGTGATACCCGTATGTTGTGATCGGTTGGTATAGCATCCAGGTGCATGACTGATTCCCCTCCTGATAAAGAGACCGTTGTGAGAGAAAGAAATCGGAAGGATTCTCTGCTGGCTACAGTAGGAGAGCGATTGGTTTGAAACAAGTTAGCGTTGTTGCTTCCCTTGTTCCATATGGATTGTGTTGTTGGGAATGTGTTGAAATCTTGTGATGAATAAGATAACTTAATTTCAGGAGGCTTGGCCGACTTGAGTTGCATTTGAGACTTGTACAATGTTGTTGTCAGTCCGAGGAGCTTAATGAGTGTTGATCCAGGTGAACCAGTGACTGTCTAGGAGGTGTCCCGTTCGAGTTTTTGTTCCGACGTTGGAGCGTTTGATCTATCCCGTGACTGTTTGCACCAAACTGTGTCAGTGTTTTTCCCAACGCCTCTTTGTGCAGCATTTGATGTGCACCTTAAATCTTCAAGCGCAAAACCAAATCCTGGGTATTGAACTCGGTAGGCCTGATAAGGTGCCTGAAAGAAGGCAGAAGGTAGTAGAACAACATGGTAAATATGTTGTTCAGTAAAGTTAATGTTGAAAATAAAGAAATTGTCTTTTAAATTTACTTAATAAATCAAACAAACTTTTCACATTTCCCAATATTTACTTGATCAGAGGTCAAAAAAAAAAAAATTGATAGCAAATGGTGAAAAGCATAACTGCCACATTAAATTATTTAGTATTTATGGATTTCTTTATATGTTACATCTCTTTATTTTCATTTACAATAAAGTTTTTAAAGTGATTGTCTTTAATGCCTTAAACTATTTCCTCGACAGCCAGGTTTGCCAATTTAGATATTTTTTCTTCAATTTTTATGGAATGTGGAAATTGTTTCCAAATTAAAAAAAAAAAAGGACATCTAAATCGGCAACACTGGATGAGGGAGAATTTTGGCACTGTTGTTTATGTATAAAAAAAAATGGAATAAATTTCTGGACATTTCGTTACTTTGAAATCTTTGTAGCCTGAAAAATGAAAAACAAACCAATATAAACTTGAGATGCAATGTTTCGAAAAGATTCCACAGAAATTCTTTAATTAAAAAAAACTGCATTGAATGGGGAAAGTTGAAAATAAGGAAGATGCTGTTTATCTTTTTCCTGTGAAACTTTCCTTTATTCTCCCAAATGATAATAAAAACAGGTCTGTTAGTCACTCAATAGAAACTGTCATGCGACCAATGTGTTTTGGCTACATGCAGTGTTGTGGGTGATCAATGAATAAGTTACTGCTCTCGCCTTTTGTTGGATCAGTAAAATGTCTGAATTTTCAAAAGCAAGCATGAACACTGCTGGACATTTTTATTTTGGAGTAATTTTTAAAAAACAACCAGAACAATTTTTCTAGACATAATAAGGAGCAAATGTTTAAATTTTCAACCATCTAGCTTAATTGATGTGGCCTGTACGTATGACACATACTGTTCAGTTTTTAAGTTGGTCTAGCTGGCTGTGTTGATGTTGACAGTTTTGGTTGATGGTTGCTAAAAAGAAAGATGGCATTGAATAGGGATAATTGAAAATAAGAAAATGGCTGTTTATCTTTTTCCTGTGAAATTCTCGCTTTATTCCCCCAAATAATAATTTAAAAAATTGTCATTATTTACATCCGTTGGTGCCGAACTGATTACCAATATGTGAATCGGAATTGTTTGAATAGAAAATATCAGATATGAAAAGGAAAAAGGTTGAAGGGGTTTTCTATTGTTTGTTGGAGAAATGTTGAAGATCAATTGAAGATGTGAGGAAATGAGAAAGGGTGGGGGATATTGGGAAAACCACCCCCCACAATTCTGTTGCTAAAAAAGAATATCTTCTATATTGTAAAGTATGTGCGTGTGAATTATGCAACGTGCACAGGAGAGCATCCTGCTCAACACCACATGGAGAGATCACGAGACAAGCACATTATATTAGAAAAACAAACAGGGGTCAGAGATATCTTAAAAAACATTAGAAAACTCAAATGTCAATGGGCCGGTCATGTTGCAAGAACGTCTGACAACTGTTGGACATCACGACTCACAACCTGGATCCCCAGAGATCATATGCAAAACTGTGGCCAGCAAAAAATCAGATGGCATGACTAACTTGACAAGTTCAGAAAGTATTGGCTCCACGACGCTCATGAGAAAGGTCTGGCAAATCTTGGGAAGGGTCTATGTCCAATGAAAGGCTGATGATGAAGAAGTCAAAAATTAAGTATCACAGTGGGAAATCAAAGGCATATTCGAAATCAGCAGGTCTCAAATGTACAGCACACATTTTTAGGTCAAATTTGGAGAGAGGGGGAAAAGAAAATCATCAATTTGTATGGGGGTCTGTGTTTGCGCTCACCTAAAAACCAGTCTATCTAAAAATACTTTTTTTTTTTTTTTTTTTTTTTTTTTTTTTCCATCTGGTATTTTCCCCAAAATTATAATAGACCTGTGGACCCTATCAACATCACCTGAAATTAGAACCTATACATTTTTTTAAATTTTTTTTTTATAAAAATTTTATCTTTTTCGAGTGTGCTGGCCCGACCATGCACTTTGGTGCAGCTTAACCAAATTTGGCATGCATTCTCAATGGAAAATGTTTTGAGAAAAAAAAATCTTTTTAAGGGTTTTAGAGGGGACTTCTTTTTACAATGTAACTATAATGCTAAACTGAACCCTTACTTTCCATTCAATATACGTACTAACTGGAATGGTGCTCCATCCTTGCCACATGGCTTGCCCACTACAAATTTTTAACTTGTTTCCTCTCATGGCTCGAACATTTAACAGGATATGGGGTGGCATTGGATAATGCTGGAATCTTAAGTAACCATAGACAGGGCTGGAAACTGAAGTGGTTTCATGATAAGGCTAGAAACTGTAGTTTCATCTCAAGTGAGTGAGCAAGAATGGGAAATTTAAATTTAATTGAGCCTGACAAGACAAAGGAAAGCAGAAATAGCTATTTATTCCTGTAAAAAGGTCCAGGCAGATAGCATCAGAAGACAGTGGCAGAGATCCATCCAATGACTGAACTGTCATTCACTCCTTTGTTTAGTCAGTACTGTTTTGAAAACAAGGTGTTTCTCACGTTCGACATGAAAAATAAATGCAAGATATTTTCTTTTACGCCGAGTGCTTTGCCTTGTTGCTCCAGCTCCACGGTTTTCACAACGTGTATGTTTTTCATTCAAGGCCCCTCTCTTTTTTGCACCTGTCCGCCAAGTAACTATGGCAACGGAACGTACAGGTTTGCCAACAAAGATCCTTGCTATTGATTTCCTCAACGACATCAAAGAAAATACTTTGTCCTTTATTGCTTGCCGCAGTGTGTGACCTCTGAGGTGATTCAAATATATAAATCTTTTGTCAAACTCCAGTCTGAGGCTGTTGTATAACCAGCTGCACCTTTGCATGTGCTGCTTTAAAAAGCTGTTGTGTTTTGGGCAACTGCGTTGAGGTCACAAGGGCAGCTTACGACAAACAAACAAGGAAGGAAGCAGAGGTCAAAACAGTTCAGACGAGAATCTGAGGGTGGGGAAAGAGAATGCTTTTACTGCATCTCACTCTACAGGTGTCATCTTTTGCTGCCAAAAGAGAACTTGTGCATTGCTTTATGCCAGAAAAAAATAAATGTCTCAAAATCCTTTGTTTGGGTAAACTGTAATAACTATTTTATTTATCCTAACTAGGTTTATCCTTTCCGGTATCTTATTCTTGATAAAAAAATGTTGAACGGACTTAACTGTAAAATAATCACCTAATTAACTGGATGCCTAGTTCTTTCTACTTTTCCATCTCTCTCTGTGTCTGTACTCAGTAGTCGTAACCCGGCTGATGTGTTTTTCAATAGCTGATTTCACCAACTGACTGTCACAAACAACTTTTTATGTCTTCAGCTTAGAGTAATGGCTTCTTTGAAGAGTCAACCAATGAAAAGAGAGAGCTCTTTTAAAGCTGTATGCTGATTGGCCAGGCGAACCAAAACACTGTGTAAGAGATTGTGATTGGCTGACTGATCCCACAACCACTCAAACCAACGACCCTTCCCTTTGTTTAGATCTATACCACTTTCCAGCTCAAACTAATGTTTTTTTTTCTTTGTTTGAAAATTCCAACATGCGCACACATATTACAAAACAGCTGGAGTTGAACAAGAACAATCCTCACCTAATTTAGGGGAGGCAACCCTTCACTGATTGCATTTCCAAAATTAAAATATAAAATTGTGCCGCTCCCTATGTCATCTAAAGTCACATTTTTGATTCTCCCCTTCCCCCTTAACTGAATGATATAATTTATTAAAAGCCCCTTATGTGTGGTATTGACAAACAAAGGTCCT
>VCCN01000077.1:1059518-1071245 GCA_006491835.1 Architeuthis dux
TGGATAAGTTGCAGTCAGTGGTATAGTTCTCCAAATACACTTGTATAAACCATTCATTTTATAATTCTTATCTGAATTTTGTTAGATGGGGTATATTAATCATTGTGTGTATGGTTGGACTTTTTTTCCTTGTCTGTATGTTTATTTATTCATAACGTTTCAGCCATGTACCATCCGGCCTTTGTTGGTTGTGACGTGTCTAGTCCGATACAAGCATCCGTGATTCCACATTTTAGAACCAAAAACACCTGATGATGGCCGGAGGGTACACAGGCAAAGAGTTGTGAATAAATGAACATATAGACAAGGAAAACAGTCTGAACATATCCTACACAATCTTTCATCTTTCTACTTGAATGAACCTTATGATACACAGTCACATGACTGCACCAGGATGTTCAGTAGATGTCACTTAGTACACTTCATGAGTTAAAATCAAGGATAAAATATAATATTATATAAGAGACTGTGCAGATCAATTAAATTGTATGTAACACTGGAATCACAGTGGGTTCTTATAGGAACCAATCATACACAATCATTCGTCTTATAGTCCGGCACGTACAGTAAAATAACTTTTCATCTTTGCAGAAATCCTTGCTTTATGTGCCGTGTTCTTAATGATGAATAAATGTTGATCCTCTGATTAAGTTGAGATCTGGTCGGATCATGTGGAACCCATTCACCAAGATTTGGAATTCTACCAAGCTTATGAAACCGGATTATGATTGTCATGTGGGTTGTGTTGGACTGTAATGCCATCTCTTGAGCTGTCAGCTTCAAATTATCAACTCTGGCTTGAAGAGAATTCTTGTTAATTGATGTCTGTCTTCTAGAATGATGAGAATCTTTGGACTCTATCCCCTCCTTCCCACTCAATAAAAATGAATGGACCATTACTGTCATTTCTTGACATTTAACACATCCATTTTCACGGACAGGCCAGAAGCTGTTAGATTTTTTTTGCTTTTTCTACTTAGAGAGCAGAATCTGGAGCTTTTTCGTTAGTCTCCACCAAAACCTAATGTCCAAAGTTTTAAAGTATGGAAACCTAAAATAAAAACTTAAAAAATAAATAGAAAAGATTAACCGATAAGAACATAGACCCATTTCTACTTGAATGAACATTATGTGGGATTCTGGGTAGGCAAATTGACACAGTCACATGACTGCACCAGGATGTTCAGTAGATGTCACTTAGTACACTTCATGAGTTAAAATCAAGGATAAATATAATATTATATAAGAGACTGTGCAGATCAGTTAAATTGTATATGACTGGTATCATAGTGGGTTCTTTTAGGATAATATTAATTTATATAGGAAAAGTTTTGAGAGTTCCCAGACCCAAAAAATAACTTGTGATTAATATTCACCACTGAATTAAGTGCATTGACAAGGAAGTAGATTATGTTGAAAAACATTTGTTGTGTAAAATCTTCATCATTAGGTAGCGGACTTATAGATGTACCTCCATATTTTTTGCCTAAATACTCATTTACTTATTATTCTGTGGTTAGAATAGGGTTTGGCAAATCTTTTTGGAGGCGGGCCGGATTAGAAATGTTTCTATGTCTTGTGGGCCCATGCCGATAAAAAATGAAACAATGTCACAGTGGGTGCTTATGGGTTAAGTTGCCTTCTCTTTTCTCACAAACAAAAAACTCAAATTCGCGGTGTTAGTTTTGGGTAAGATTTGGGTTGATCTTGGAGAATCAAAACATCTCAACCATTTTCTACCAAATGGTCAGTCTTGTATGTCTTTTTTATTTGGGTTCCAGATCAGTCAAGTTGTTACATTTCTGCAGATTTGATTTCTTTTTTCTTTTTTTCTTTTTTTTTTTTGTCTAAAGTTTATGAAACAAGGGCCAGTTACTTAAATCAATAAGTCTATAATAAAAGAAATGATTTATTTGGTGTATTGATTGTTCTTTCTTATTTATGCGTTATTATTTAATCCAATATTTTTTTTCTTCACAAATTTGTACGCATCATAATATTTGCATAAACCTTCAATCAATGATTCTACTTAGAGTATGGGTGATATGACGATTGCTTTTTCAGCCACATAATTTTGTTATTTAACCCTTTTTTTTCTTCATCTGACACTTCCAAAATTTGTGTGCAGCATAAAAATTGTATTGCGCACCATAATTTCTTTGTGTGTGCAGCAACACTGCATCGGACGCAAAATTCTGGTTTTGTCTTGTGGTAGACAACATTGAAATAGAGGATTGTTATCGTAGAGTAAATTGATGGGCAGCAAATCAAAACAACATCCCAAAGTCGGTTCCTGAAAATTCTTTTCTTTTCCGTTGGAAATTCCATTGATGATTGCTGCCCAATGTTTGTTTCCTTACATAAAATCTCATTAATGCATCAAAACTCCTGATTCATTCTATCAACTATTTTAGAAACCATCAACCAAAACTGTCCGCTAGGTTTCTTCAGTTTTTAAGTTGGTCTGGCTGGCTATATATTACATACAGGCCACACCAATGAAGCTAGCAGACTGAAAATTTCAACTACCACCCTATTATACAACATATATATAATCCATGTACATCAAATTGTCATACTTCTGTGTCAAAATAATTCATTAGACTGTGGTTTTTAGTAGAATGCTCGATACCTGGGGTAGTGCTGTAATATACATGATATTTCTTTATTGATCAAGAGCTGGTTTCACTCTCTGGATTATTCAAGTGGCCAGTTGTACAGCTCGTTGTGGATCAATAAAGAAATATCATATATATATATAAAACTATTCGCAAAAATACTCAGTGTAACAGGTGCTCTAAATGAAAATAAACCAGGCAGGCAGGCTTAAAAAAACAGCTGCTCAACAATAGATCACCTACATGCTATAAATCAACTAATAGAAAAGTCATTAGAATACAACAAACCACTTTGTTTGGCCTTTGTAGATTATGAGAAAGCATTGACTCGGTAGAACACACAGCAGTCTTCAACTCCATGCTAGAACAAGCTGTTAACGAGTATTACATACAAGGCATTCAGAACATATACGAAAATAGCACTGCAATAATTAGACTACATAAAGATACAAACAAGATAAAGATAGGAAAAGGAGTAAGACATGGCGATACAATATCACCTAAACTATTTACAGCGAGCCTTGAAAGCATCTTTCGGAAAACTGATTGTGAGGGAATGGGAATAAACATACAGAGAATACTTGAGAATCGCCAATGACATTTCCATGACGTCAGAAGCACCGGGAGAATTACAAAACATGTTGACTGATCTAAATAGAATAAAAAGTAGGCTTAAAGATGAACAGAACAAAGACAAATGTAATGTTCAACGATAAAGTCATAAAAATAGAGGGAGAAGCTCTAGAAGAGGTTGACGAATACATCTATCTAGAACAGGTAATAAAGTTAGAGAAAGACCATGTAATCGAAATAAAATGTTTAACGATTGGTTGGAAAGCATTCTACATGAATAGACATATTGAAGAGGTACCTTGCCTATGTGCTTAAAGCTTACAATGGATGGATAATACCAGCTATGATTTATGGAAGTGAAACCTGGAAATTAACAAAACGAATGGCGAGCCATGGAAAGAGCAATGCTAGGGATAAGAGATAGAAAATGATCAATATGGATCAGAGGGAGGACTAGAGTGAAGGATATTATACAAATAACAAAAATGGCAATGGGCTGGTCACCTAGCAAGAAGAGGTGATAATAGATGGAGCAAAAGACTAACCAATTGGTACCCATGGAACAGTAAACAGATTAGGAAAAGACCAGACACAAGATGGAGGGATGACATGACAGTGGTTAGCATAATTGAGGTCGTCATGGAAGGCGATGGGAAAGGCCTTTGTCCTGTAGTGGACTCATAATGGCTGATGATATCTAGAAAAAACGTTTCATGCTTGTTTTTTGAAATTCAGATTTTTTTTTAGTGATCAGTGCCCAACAAAAAGTAAAAAGGTGAGAGAAGCAACTACTGAATTTGTTTTGGAGGAAGAGTCTTTTGTTTCAAATGGTGGGCGGGAGATATTTTTATCATCAAAATTGTTACCTTTAAGTGGAAGGCTGTATTGTTACGGACAGAGAAACACAGAATCTCACTGTTCATTATATAAATAGGTTCTGCACTTACATCACCAATAAACACATTGTCTGCTGCTCGCTGGACAAATACACTGAAATCAGTGGTTAATATTATCTTTCATTCATTCTCTCTAATTTTCTCTCTCGCTGTCTCTCTAATGTTGTTTATATAAAACTTTATTCACATTTTTTTTCTTATTTTTCCCACTGTCAATCCAATTTGTAAATTACGCCCAGAGACAGACAGGTAAAAGTCATAGTTCAACATTAGTATAAAAGGCCCAGCCAAACTATGACCTAACTCCCAATTTATCATAACTCCTAATAAAACATTTTTTCTTGAAGGCATTTAAGAATGTCTGTCGCTGTCTTCTTGACTGTATGCATAAATCATTTCTTTCTGTCCCCAGGACTTTGGAAACTTTGTTAATATAAAGTCTCTTTATTAGTCTTCAAACTGAAGAGCAACGTATAACTTTCAATAATGAAGTTGGAAGAGCTATATGTATTCACTCATGTTTGTCTCTCTGTTTGTCCACACAATATCTCCAAAAGTTCTGATATTTTGTGCAAGTGTGGGCCATCGGCTAAGGAAGAATTGGTTAAATTTTCGGGCAGATCCAGGATTTGTTTTCGATTGAGATTTTTTTTTCACATATTAAAACAATAGTCTGAAAATTGAAAAATCGAAACTTAGTTACCTTCCCTGCACCGTAGCTATATATGAACTGATTTTCATTCAGTTTTTAGTTAGTGTATAGTGTTGGCAAAGATAGAAGTTTATTTACCTCTGCCAATGAAGTTGGCAGAGGTATATGTATTCACTCATGTTTGTCTCTGTCCATACAATATCTCCAAAAGTTCTCAATGAATTTCAATGACATTTTCTGTAATGGCTAAGGAATTTACTCTTTCAAGGGATTCTGCATTTCATAGGCATATGTTATATGCCTACTTTTAATTTACATTACTTCCTAGTTTCTAATTTTTGCATCATTTAATTCTGATGTTTTCTGAAGACATAATTCTGTTCTGTCAAGGTCACCAACATTTGTATGCTTTCTGCACAGGTCAAGCCTTTCTCATTTTGTGTAGAAGTTTTTGTATAGTCTAAAATTGAAAAAATGTTGTACAATAGGGCTGTATCCGAGTAGATAGAGAGAAAGCTTATATAACTTCCAAAAAATGTGCGGATGATGACAAGATGTTGTAACTAGTATGCAAAAAATAAATGAAAGAATTAATAATGAACTCTTTCATACATATATCCCTGGTTTGTACATACAGGAATACCTTGAATAGTGTGGTTATGATTAGTATGGAAAATTTTGGAACAAATTAACAGCACTAATCAAGGTATAATCTACTAGTTATTACCTGTGAAAAAAATCAATGATATGTTTGAAGTTCTGAGATTTTTTAAGAAAAGAAACTATATATTGGACATAATACATTTGATAAAAAGTATCTACCCATGTTTGTGTGGAGTTTGAGTGGTTTCTTCACATTTCTTGCTTACTTTAAGACTTTATAGTTCACTAATTCAAAGTGTAAATAAATGTTTACTTAACAGTAACCTTAAATGAAATTGATAAGTGGAAGAATCCATTGTTACAGAAACAAACAGAAAAAGTCATACTGTTCCTTATGTAGATATGCACATATCTATAAGCATGTACACAAGTGTGTATGTGTGTGTGTATATATATATATATATACACACACACACTCTCAAAGGACTTATAATTTGTAACTCTCCTATATGTATATTTCTTTGTGCATGAATACATTTTCGACCCATCACTAACCTACTTTATTGAGCGCTACAGTTTTTGATAGTCCAATTAATGTTTGTGGCAGACTTATGTAAACAAAAAGCACTTTCTAACTACTTTGTTTATGAGCAAGACACGTGTGAAGAAAAGAAATATAAAAGAAAATTCTGACATTTATTAAGCTTCGTAAAAGTTTGAGCTGCAGCCAAGGTTGGGGGTAAGAACGATTTCGCAAGCAGCCAACAAAATTCTTGATGCCTTGTGGTTCTCTGAGGCAAATGTCGACTATATTTGATTTAATGGCTGCCTTATCCCTGGCCTGTCTTTCATCTGTCATTCAGCTGTTCTCCAATATGATTGGTTCATTGGTTTTTCTTAGCTTACCATCACAAAACAATGTGCAGTGGTTCTCAAAACTGTGTGCCATGCAGGGCTTCAGATTAACTTTATTCATTACCGTCCCGAAAAACAAGTTTAACCTTTCCAAAGGAATTGTAAACCATCCCGAAAAACAATCCTCACCAAATTTTTTTTTAAAATAAAAAAAAATTTAAAAAAAGATATCTCTCCACTGACAACTCCGGGACGGACGTGATTTAAAAAAAAAAGAAGATTTTTCAAAATTACTTCCATCCGGAGGTGTCAAGGGAAGATATCTTCTTTTTTTTTACCGTCAACAGGACAACGGGACAACATTAATTTCGAGCTCTGGTGCCATGACACAATAGTTTGCAGCATCTATCTCACAAGTGTGCCTTGTAAATATTTCAAAATGTGCAAACATCTTATTTTGAACGTGTCTAGTACGGATATTGGGTATGCCCAACTTCCACCACAGAGTTGCCAATCAGTGGTTTTATCACTAGATTTTGTGAGATCTCCACCTTTTTAGCAACAGATGAAAGTGAAAAGGGATGATGAGTACGTACATCAGTATGCTGATATAAAGTTTCATTCATTGACCCGATAGTCACCTATGGAGCTGAAATATGGAACCTAACAAAACGACTCAAACTAAGAACCATACTGTTTGAATTGCTCATTTAACTAGTGTTTGTACATATGTTATGTGTTTGATTGCTGCTTGACCATTTGAATCTATTGTGTCCATAAAGAAGTTCTGGGATATAAAATATTAATGCATTGAACCTCAATTAGCTATAAATACTGTTTGAAATGCATCTCATATAACTGTGTGTATGTACATTATATATAAGTGACAGTTATTGTATTATATTGATAGTCCTTACCTACTTAAAAGCCATCAGTCTGTCATCCATCTGCTTGTACTATTGAGGGTGGCATGAGGTTATTTAAAGTGAGCATTTGTTACTCCACATCCAGCTTGCTAGGCCCGTCTAAGCTTCACCAATACCTTTTGGGAACATGTTACTTACTCTGTCCATTTTCAGCCATTCAAGGTGCTGAATGAGGGGTTGAACTTTCCGGTTTTGCTATAGCTGGTGGGCGGGGGGGAGATGGATTCATGCCTTTCCCAAGGGCATCAGTACCATGTAAACGTAGATTGTCTCAGCCGGAGTACGAACTCTGCTAGCTGATTCCATTTTCCACGCTGCTAACTGCTTGGTCACTGGCACTTTCTGCCCACTTAAATCTATTGTACCCCCCCCCCATCCCAAATCTTCACTTTCTATATAGCAGTAGTGTCTAAGGATGTAATCTTTCATTTCCCTGTGAGATTCTTATCGCTATCCCTTCATGGCAGAGAATATGGATGACACAAGGTCATTTTTTTAATATCTTTACTTTGGTAGTGATTGTAGACCTCAAGAAGTACTTTGACCCTTCCTCTTCTGACACCTGAACAAGGTTCAGACAGCTAAACAATAGTGACTTGACTTCAGATCAGGGTAAAACTCGGTCGTCATCGTCACGATTTTGTAAAAAGAAAAATATTCTTCTTGGGTTAAGCTATCTTCTGTTTTCGTTTCGGTCAGTGCTTCTAGCGGCCAGGTTTGCAAACTGACGAACCCTCTAATTGTGGGTTATTTATGGGAAACAGAAGATTGTCTGGGTCGTTCTGATTGGTCCAAACGTTCCTACATGCAAAACATACTGGAGAGAAAAACACATTTTCATGTGTTTTTCTCTGTTACAGCCCGGGTTTGATTCTCTGTGTGGGAACCATGCATATTTATGCATGTAAAATAATGCTTGCATTAATGGGGGGGGGGGTATTTTCAGTTGCTATCTAATGGTTGTCTGCAAGACTAACTTTAATGGAATTCAAGGTGTTTAGTAGAGGTTGACCGATATGGGTTTTGGCTGATACAGTGCCGATATTTAGAGAACAGGGCGGCTGATGGCGGATATATATAAGGCAGATATGTTTTTTAAAATTTTTTATTATTCACTTGAACACAGAAAAATATTAGAAAATAAAAAATGTGCATTGTCTCTGTTTGGGAAATGAAAAAGTTATGAAGTATGTACATTAATTATAAACACTTCAATGTTTATCCTTTATTTTCTTCCCCTCCTGTATTTCCTTCGCTTTGCTTCCAGTGACAACCAGCCAACAGCTAAAGAAGCCTTCCTTTCCATTCTTTCATAGGAAAGAAAGAAAACTAAGAACCAACATGACTGCCTCTGCCCTCCCTCTCACTCTGTGTTGTACAGTCGTCTCTCTGGACTTTATCGCCCCACCTCTGACTCCGAAAAATTACAGGCTTTTTTGCCTCCCTCTCTTTCAACCTTTGTTTTAATTTTAAATTAAATGGTACTTTTTTTCTATTAGAAAAAATCGTCCATATGATACTCAATAATAGGCCAATGCCGATTATCTCAAAATATAAAATATCGGCCTGATTAATCTGCCGCCCAATTAATTGGTCAACCTCTAGTGTTTAGCATTGTTTGGCATTGGATAATGTATTTGTGTTTGCTCTCAGCGAAATTAAGTTGCATGCAAAATCTGGTTGTATAACAGCAAGTTGATACAATGCTAGTTGGGTGGCCAATAAAGTTTTAAGTGGACAATCCTGAATTATGAAGTGGCATTTAGCTGGGGTTGGCATCGGAATGTTAAGTTGTTCAAATGGTAAATTTAGCTTTAATCAGCTCTGAAAGAAAAAAAATTCAAACATCTATATATTTGGGGCAATCCAGCCCAAAGAAGCGAAAGAGACCAGCAGGAGTCGACCCACGGAGGGCTTGAGATTATCAGAATATGGGATCATCAGGAGTATAAATGAAGGACCTGATACAAAGCAGCAGAATGTAGGACAAGCAGGGTTGCCAATTTGTCCATTTTTTTTCACTTGGGGAAATCACTCCCAAATTAAAAAAACCCATCTAAATCTGCAACACTGGACTCCCCTGCCCCCTCCAATATCTAAATTGGCAACTCTGCAAGTGGCAACATGAGAGCGAGCAGACCAAGATGTTTACGTTTTGCATCTTGCATTTGTTGCTTCGCTTGATGCATTGTCCCGCATCTTGTAAACAGAAGGGTCCCCCTCACAAGAAACAAAATAAAAGTGAGATGTATGTTTTCAACCGACCGTGTTTTCTGTGTTATGTTCTGTGTTGTTACTTATGTTCTGCCTTGTTTATCCAACCAATCATGGCTTGACGATGTGTGTGTTTTTTATTCATGTGTGTTTTTCGTTGCACAGCCTTTTTTTGCAACTGCCTCTCCAGCTGTAAGGTAGCAAATGCAACTTAATGGTGAAGAAAGCATTTCAATAACTGTTGTCTTTTCAAGAGTGATTTTTATCCAGGGCAATACTTGGTGACCTTGCTTTTATCTGAAACCCTTTGCATGTCCGTTAAAACTTAAGAAACTGTTTTTGAATCTTCTCTCATCACTTATGGTAAATATTCAAAAAGTTTAAGCCTGTATAATTTGTCTTGTTCTTTCTGATCCTCAAACTAGATGTTTGTTGGAGTAAGCCAGTTTGGCACAAGGCCACATTCACAAAGCTCCTTATGAAGAACGAATAAACTAGCCATGGCTTGCGACATACATAAAAGCAGAGAATAACATTGAGAAACAAAATGGGGAGACCGGTTCAGGTTTAAAAGTTGTGAATTCTTTTTCTTAGCCTTATAACTGTGTTTTTAAGATGAAAGTTTTCTTTAGCCAAGTCGGAGTGAGAGATAGAGTTCAATCTTAGATTAATATTAAAATCTAGCCCAATATCAGTTGCCAATAGTGCTGCTCCCCTCAAATATTGGCTTCACTCTCTCAAGTGTCTTGCTGGAAGGATCTCTCTCACTCTGTCGGCCAGCTTTCTTTGTCTCTGTATGTCTCTCTCTCTCTCGTCTTACCGACAGGATCTCTCTGTTTCTCTTTCAAATGTCTTGCTGTCAGTCTCTCTCTCTCTCTCTCTCCAAGAATCCCAGCTCATTCGATCTCCTCCCACCCCCACCAAACATTTTTACTCCTCCTTACACCCTTACTCCTATACAAGAAAGCAGCTTGATTTTTAAAAAAATATTGTAGAAAGATTGTATAAAATTTTCTGAGAAAGGAATCGGTACTTAAAGGTTTTATTGTTAGTGCAGCGGGGGAAAAATAAAACAGAATTGGCAAAATATTTAAATTTCCGACAGAATCTTAACCCTTTCAAGACCTATTAAGGTGCTTCATGCCTGAATTAAAATGTCCCAGTAGATTTGTAAAAGAGATCTACATTACATATATATCCCAATAGTCATAGAAACCTTGGGATATTTATGTCCCAGGAGTCTCCGAAAGAGTTAAAGATAATCCAGCAAAACTTCCAATACATTTCTTTCATTTTCTTCAGCCGTTATAAGTCCACTGCTGGACAAAGGCCATTCCTATCTCCTTCCATGACGTTCTATCTTGTGTTATCCTCTGCCACGTCTTACCAGCAAACTTTTCTATCTCGTCCCTCCGTCTTGTGTCTGGTCTTTTCCTACTGCGTGTACTGTCCCATGGGCATGAGTCTGTTAGTCTTTTCCTCCATCTATTGTCATTTCTTCTTGCTAGGTGACCAGCCCATCTCCATTTTTGCTGCTTAATTATTTGTATATCTTTCACTCTGATATTCTCTCTGATCCATGTTGATCTTTTTCTATCTCTTAGTTATCCCTAGCATTGCTCTTTCCATGGATCTCTGTGCTATTCTAAGTTGTTTTTCAGCTTGTATTGTTAATTACCATGTTTCACATCCATATGTCATGGCTGGTATTATGCAACCGTTGTATACTTTACGCTCTAAGCACATTGGCAAGGTGCTCTTCAATATGTCTATTCATGCCGAATGCTTTCCAACCAATCGTTATACATCGTCTTATTTTGCTTTCATGGTCTTTCTCTACCTTTTTATTAAATTTTTATGACTACTTTCTTACCCTCATCTTCATTTATTAGTTGTTTTTTATTGAAACTTTTACTCACGCTGATTATTCTCCGGCAGTAATTGAATATCATTGATCGGAAAATAAAGAATAAACCTTAGGTGGGATTTGAGCTTGCACCGTTTACGCTGGCCTGCTCTACCAGTTGAGCTACCAATTTTTGACCAATCTATCAGCGTTTTCATGGCAGTAGCAACTTGGCCACGTTGCTTTGACAGTCCCTTGAGTAATTTCTTCTTCTCTTTACCCCTCAGAGATCATATTCTTGACCGAAGAAAGACAAAAAAAATGATAAACAAAAACTGTTCAAGGAAATTGATTCCTTTTATTTCTTTTCGTATACCGTGTCAAGTAGCTTGTTGAAAAATCAGATAGGTACGATCTATGATAAATGAAATAGTTGTCGGGGCATTGGGGGGGGGTGAGGTGACTAAGCTTATCATAGAAAGCTTACTTCCCTTCCAACTGATGCCAAAGAAAAAGATCTATCATTCGTTTTCTTTGTTACTCA
>VCCN01000077.1:1135303-1147354 GCA_006491835.1 Architeuthis dux
TCTTATGGGTTAATATATGAAAAAATATCTCTCAATTGAAAACAAATTCTTGGATCCACCCCAAAATGTAATCACTTCTTCCATAGCCCATGGCCCGCCCTTCTGCAAAATGGCATCGAAATTCATTGAACTTTTGGTGATATTGTGTGGGCAAACAGACAGAGATGAACAGAGACGATTGAATACATATACGTCTTCCAACTTTGTTCGCAGAGCTGAATCAGGTGTCCAATAACCTTGTTCCTCAAACAAGCCGTCTAACATTAATGGAATACTGTTTCCCTGGAAGCCTTTCACCAAGTATTGAGTGAGGTTTGAGAAATACCCAGACCCTTGCACAATACTGGTTGAACCCACCCTGCGACAAATGGTTTTCTATTAATACAGGATGGCTCAGTGCTTTTATTTGAAACCCTCAAACAAAACTGCCAGCATCGACATAGGTTTCTTCAGTTTTTAAGTTGGTCTAGCTAGAGGGCTGAAAATTTAAACTTTTTTCCCTTATGTCTAGAAAAACAGGGTTTTTTCTTTTTTTTTTAAAAACCTCCCCATACTAGGTTTTTATTGGGGGGTTCAAATTGCAATGTAAGTTCATACAGAAATGATCCCTTAGTTTGTATCTGGCAGCATTCACACTTTTTAAAATTTTTAATTCACACTTTTTTAGTGATCACTGCCCGACAAGAGAAGTAACTTATTCATCAATCATCCTTTTTTTCCAATTTTTTAATTGATCACTCCCTAACACAGCATGCTGCCAAAAGATGTTGGTCACGTGACAGTTTCTATTGAGTGACTAACCAGACCTGTTTTATTTAATTGTCACATATTAACTTATAGTTAAAATCAATATTGATAACAATAGGAAGATAGTATTTTTTAACAATTTCGTTATTATTACTAATCTATTTCAACTTATTATATAAAAGCTGTTACTTTTTTGTCTTTGTTTGTTGCTTGGTTTCTGTCAAGCTAAAGCAAACAATATAAAATCAAGGAAACCCTGTCATAATTTGAACATCCGACCTGGAGGTAGGCAGGCAAGTAGCATATCTGTTTGGCCAACCTTACGCTGCTTTAAAATTGGGTGAAATTAAGGTACAAGTTAGCAACCGACCAAGTAAACAGCAGGTGCAGATCGAACGGCTGCCACTGCTTTTGTTTACATCCTGTACGGAGCACTGCACAAAGCCAAATGGAGGGAATTGTTGAATTGTTGATGAATTTTATTCTGTTATCTATTTTCTTTTCCAAGTTATCCTTAAATAAACTTTCCAAATCCTCTTCATTTTTCTTCAAAGCCTTGTTGTAACTGATTCAACCTGTTTAGGCAGATTGTTAGCGTGTTCATTTGTCACGATTTCTCGTCTGAAATAGATCGGCTATGTGATTTCCAAACGGTGTAATAGTTGAACATTGTTGTTTTTAAAAAAGTTTGGCAGCAGCTGAAATCATTTGCAATCTAGAAATAACTCGTCTCAAAATTGTCAAATTATCACAAGGCTTTGGAGATTTTCTTGATCATGATCTCTGCACGTTTCCATATTTTCTGCTTTTGTGAAAAGCCATTTCTTTGTTTTCTCCAACATCAAAATATCTGTTCTGTCTAAAACATATTTTAAAAAAATCTGTATCGTTGCATTAAAATATCATTTTTGTAATTTAACTATAAATTGAAGAAATCTGTGTATGTATGCACTGCGATTACTCGACAACTGGCCAATATTGACATTTGACAGATATATTAGTTAGCACATAAGGCATTGCAGTGTTGAGTTTGAAGTTGTTTGGATTGGTGGTTCTAGAGAAATATAATAAAAATAAATAAAAAAACTACAAATTATAGATTTTTCATCTAAAATTATAGATCTAAATTTATATCTAAAATATCTAAATTGGCAAGACTAACAAAAGTAACCAAAATAATTTGAAGCTGTAGGTTCGTACCACGGATGGAAAATTATTAAGTCTGGGCCCTTCCAAACATGCACCTTTGGAACGGGCACTGCCCTAGTCTTGTAAAAAAACAAAAAAAAAAACAGATTGTGACTTAAACTGAAGTCCTCTTACAATATATGATTGTTTGCTTTTTCTTTTGTACAGTGATGGAAATGGGTTTTGGGAACTAGGTAAAAGGCGAGGCTGGGTTTTGGGAACTAGGTATATGGCGAGGCTGGGTTTTGGGAACTGGGTATATGGCGAGGCTGGGTTTTGGGAACTGGGTATATGGCGAGGCTGGGTTTTGGGAACTGGGTATATGGCGAGGCTGGGTTTTGGGAACTAGGTATATGGCGAGGCTGGGTTTTGGGAACTAGGTATATGGCGAGGTTGGGTTTTGGGAACTAGGTGTACAGCAAGGCCGGGTTTGGGAACTAGGTATATGGCGAGGTTGGGTTTTGGGAACTAGGTATACAGCAAGGCCGGGTTTGGGAACTAGGTATACAGCAAGGCTGGGTTTGGGAACTAGGTATATGGTCTCCATTAGTAGATATTCAAGAAGTAGGTATATGCCATACCCCCTCCCCACCACTGTTTTTTTTGTTTTATCATTGTGACACACCACCTTTGTTTTTGTTGTCTTTTGAAAATCTATTTTTGTCTTTTTCTATGAAATTCCTGTGAGCTTCAAGACACACTTTTCCAAAAATCTATTGCAGAACCACAAGTTAGAAATATTGGGCAACCTTTATTCTTATTTTGAAGATATCCTATTGCCAGGGACTATCATTCGCTATGGGTGTCTGTTGTCGTCATCGTTGTTGAGTCCTTTTTCTCAATTGGATAACTTTGTTATTCCTTAATATATTTCAATGAAGTTTTGTACGTAGGCCTGTGTAGAGATTCTACCTGGGGGTGGTGAGTTATGGCCGATCCGATTGTTTGTTTATATTCTATAAGCAAAAACGTTTTTTTTTGTTTACAATTGGGGAAATTTCTCAAATCTTGACTGATTTTGCCGAAATTTGGCTATAATGTTAACAAAACGCCAGGTATTGAAAAATGGTAAGTTACAGTCGATCCGATTGTTAACATTTTATATGTAAATAGTCATATGTCAACATGCGAAAAATATTGGAACTGCTGAACCGATTAGAATAAAAATTGTTATACAGGTACTTGGGCATCTAATTACTGAAAAAATATAAGGTTTTTAAAATTGGGTGTCTCAGAATTAGCAAGTAATTGCAACTCACTCTATTTTAACCATTTTCTGCCGGGGACCTTTATGCCTTAGAGATTTTTTGGTCTATTGTTGACTTGTTCTTTATGATACAAAACATTTTTTGAAATTCATGCCTTGCTAAAACCTTATCTAAAAACGTTAATCATTTAATTCTCTTCAGGAAAATGTAGTCTTTTTTTTTTAGCCTAAGTAAACCATCTGATAAACTAACTGCTACTAATTCCTGTTTATTCTAAGGATATTTTTGTTGGAATGAGTGGATTTTAAAGGTATTTTCACTTTATTTTTGTGAAAGTAATTTGCCAGATGATGAAGGAATCTGACTTAGTTATTTACGTAAGTAACAAACGAGGAAGTTTTAAGGAGAGTAGGAACTGCAAGGAGACTTTTTGCTAACAATCAGAAAGAGACAGTTGGAATTTTGGGGGACACATAATGAGGAAGGAAGGCTTGGAGAACTTAATGCTCACAGGGTGCATCAAAGGCAAGAGAAGCAGAGGAAAGCAGCGGGTAACCTACTTGACAAGTTTGAGAAAATGGATGGTGGAGCGAGTACCAGTATGACAAAGAAGGGTTGTAAAGGAGCAAGGATTGTTGAAAACAATAAAAGAAAGGAAGCTGTGGAGAACCATGATCACCCATGTCCTAAAGGGGCATGCCAGAGAGTGAAAGTCTGGCACAAGGACATAATAGTAGGTTGCCTGTGAGGATTGAACTCCTTCCGCTTACCGTGATTTTA
This sequence comes from Architeuthis dux, assembly GCA_006491835.1. NCBI lineage: Eukaryota > Metazoa > Mollusca > Cephalopoda > Oegopsida > Architeuthidae > Architeuthis > Architeuthis dux. The sequence continues at coordinate 1,139,227 of VCCN01000077.1, forward strand.
AGAGACTTGTTAACCACCATTCTATAACAGACACCCGATGTACTTACTAAGCTTATTTTAGTCTGGCACAAGGCCACAGTAGGAGTGAGATTCCAACTCACTGCATTAGCTAATGGTTTGCCAACTAGCCATCGCTCTAAACTAGGTGTTGAATGTATATGTTCACCTGCATTGAATATAAACTTTTAGCCCAACAACAGATCTTAAATTAGACGATTGAGGAATGGAATTTGCTAATCAGATCTTTTTAGCATTTTCAACTTATTTAAGTAGTACATTAATTATCAAATTTCCAAAAATGAGGATATTGCAGACTGAAAAGGACTTGGACAGATTGGCTCTCTTGGACATGTTAATGTCTCAATGATGAGTTGTAAATATATAAAAGTTTTGTATAAAATATACAAATTACTTAGAAGGATTGTTGATTTGTCAAATATCTCTTTAATATAGGAATGCGAAAAAAAGAAGTTTTTCGACTGTAATCGGCCTTTGGCAGACTGACTGACCCTCTCCCACTTGTTGACAACGTGACTCTACACTGCAGCTCATCAGCAGTGTTGACAAGGACAACAACATGTAATAAAATAACATTAACAGTTAACAACCGTTAATGTAGTTGCCGTTGGCTTTCATTTTCCACTGTTCTAAGTATATCCGAGGTAATTTGAATAAGTTTTTCAGTCTGATCCCAAAAAAGAGGACAAATTAACATCTGTGTCGGACGGAGGACAGAGCGCTCAAAAGCCGGACTGTCCGACATAAAGCTGGATGTCTGTCCATCCTAGATTAGTGTTTAGGGTTGAGGTTGCAATTAACAACAAAGATTGAACATTTTCTTCATATTTATAAAACTAAAAAAATATACATTTGCAACTAATAACAAAAATTTATTAAACATTTTTTTCCTTGTTATTTCTAATACTGTTTCTCCAAATAAACTCCTGCAAATAAGTAGTGAAAAGTGATTTAAAGGTTTTGAATTGTTGATGAAATTCAAACTTCAAAGGTCAGCATTATCGATTATCTCCCTTTGATATTTTCAACGATTTGAATATAATGCCGTTTACAAACTGAAAGCAAATGTTTACCTTACATTTAAAATTAAAGATTTCATTTATTATGCTATGATGTATTATCATTAAATATAAAATAAGCATCTGTCTACCTTTTGATAGATTAGACATCAAAAGATACAATGAATGCTTAACGTTTGCACACAGGAACAAAGTAAGGAACAAAATTGTTTATAGATTATCATCTTTTACACGCAAACTAATGCTCTGAAGATTATAGTCTACCATTTAGTAGATTGGACTTGAAAGCATACAATAAAAATGTGAAATAAGTTTTTAGGAACCAAGGAAAGTAGAAACAATAATATTAATAATATAGATTAGTTTTAGATTTTCAAGAACAAATATTTCAAAACTTATATTTTTCAAGTAATGTTAATATAAAGATATACATAAAAAAAGTAATAGGATTTGTTTCATTCTAATTCGTTTAATTATTTTGAAAAAACTTTTTCTTAAAAGAAAAAAAATTATTTCTAATATTTTTTTGAATGCTCCCAACATAAATACATCTTTTCTTAAAAAGCAAAGTTTTCTTAAAAGCAGAAGAAATTTATGCCTATGATCTTCCGTAGCAAATATTGCTAATGATTTAAAAAGCTAAAAATGGCATGGGTCCCTTTTAACCAAAGATTGCCAAATTTTCAAAAGGACAAAATTTAAAAAAATAATTTTCTACTCCAAATTTAGAAAAAAACAGGTTTCTCTTTGTGACTATACCCTGCCCCACCTTAAATCATTTGAAAGTGAAAAATTAGCTATATAACAGATACATACATAAATAATCCACTCATTTTTGACGGGTAATATGCTAGTATTAAACATATTGCAGAATGAATTATTCTTGTAATACTAGGGCATGCCCGTTCAAAAGGTGTATGTTTAGAAGTGGCCGGACTTTATGGTGTGTGGTGCAGTCTGCCATAATTGTCATGTAAAATTACTGTCTGTCGTATGAAACTATGGCTTTGAAGTATTTTGGTTACTTCATAAAATAATGAGATGCTGTTCTATGTTTATGATGTCGTTAATAGCAACAATCGTAACAAAACAGAAATTATTATGTCAACCTTAGATTTTAAATCTCTAAACCGACACTAGTGAACACTGACGACGTATTATATTTAGATCTTTAATGTTAGATAAAAGATCAATTTTAAAATTTATTTTTATTGGATTTCTCGAGAACACTGATCCAAATGACTCAAAACTTGACACTGCAATGACTACTGTGCTGATGAACAGATCTGGTGAATATTAACTGTGTACAATGGCTAATTGTTGAGTTATCCCTGTGTATACATGTATACATACATGCAGAGATTTTGCAAACTATAGTAAGGATGAGAATATAAATTGGCTTCAATCATGTCCATTTTCATTACTTTTTCATTTGGTTTGGTTATTTTCCTTCCATATTTTTTTTTTTTGTTGCAAATAAACAAAAGCTTTTTCATCTACAAAGTATTTAGCTTAAATGACTGCATCTCGTGACGTTAGAGCCTGTCATGTCTTTGTCGCTTATAGATAACGTTTCTTTTTCTTTACTGCATTAATTGGTTATGGTACTTTAGAGAAGCATTAGATTTTTATTTGCACAGTATTTGTCGTTCAGATCATGACAGCTTCTCTGTTCTTGTCATTCCACTTTAAATAATGATTTTTGAAAATGTTTCCCAAGTTACTCACGGGTAAAATCATTAATAACTAGCATTCCGAGTGAAATTATGAATCACTGCCACCCATATATGCTGTGTTGGGGGTGATCAATTAAAAAGTTGGGCTGTAATCACTAAAACAGGTCTGAATTTTCAAAAAACAAGCGGGCACTAGTGACCAATTTAGCATGAACTTACATTGCATATTGAACTCCCCTCTAAAAACCATATTATCTAGTATAAACGATTAGGGCTAGGTGAAGTCCGGATACATAGAAACAAATGTCAGAACACATGAGTAACCTAAACCCAGCAATAAACCAGTCTTGTGGGTAACAGTGATTAAAAGTATAAACAAAGAAAACTTAGTGTAAAAAATGTAAACAAATAAAATGGTGGCTTATTGGTGTATAAAGAAGTAATAAATATAGGGCAATGGGGCATTTGACACCCCTGGATCAGGCCTTCTCACCGAGGGTGAGGGGTTTGAAAGTTGGAACCTTATAGTCAATAAAGGATAATAGTGCAGTACAGTTGTTTTATGTAACCCCAACTTAATGTTACCATATAAAAAGGTGGTACATATTATTGACTATTAACAGGGTTGTCACTAAGATATATTCCTAATATATACCCCCCCCCCCGAAATATATCTCCCATTCCCAGAAAAGTGTCAGCAGATGCCCATATATAAAAGATGAAGATGAAGACTTTATGGAAACCCTGTATCAGAAAGAATTCGAGGAAGTGAAATTAGTTCAGCAGAGTAAAAAATAAAAATTAAGCTGAAAAGTTTGTGAGAAGAAACAACAAAATCTTGAAAAAAAATTACTTATGTGTGGGAGTTAGAAACCGTCATCATAGGTTTCTTCGGTTTTTAAGTTGCTCCTGCTAGCTGGCTATGTATGTATCGCACATACAGGCCACACCAATGGAGCTAGAGAGCTGAAAATTTAAACAGTTACTCCTTATGTCTAGAAAAACTTTTATTTTTGTTTTTTTAAAATCCCTCACCAAATAGGTTTTTAGTGGCAGGTTCAATTTGCAATGTAAGTTTATGCTAAATTGATCCATCAGTTTTTTGAAAATTCAGACTTTCTTAGTGATCACTACCAAAAAAAGGTGAGAGAAGTAATTTATTCATTGATCACCCCTTTTTCCAATTCTTTAGTTGATCGCTCCAACACGGCTGTGACTAATAAGATCTGTTTCTTTTTCTTTTGTGCTTCTGCTGAATTTGGTTGCTGATGTTTGTTTTTATGTCTCCCAAACTCCCTTCCCAAAATGCCAAAAATGTTGATGGAATTATTGGTGAAGTGAACAGCTTCTCTACTCATTTTGTCCGTGAGAAGAAACAAAAAAACCCTTCGGAAAAAAATTACTTATGTGTTGGAGTTTTTAAAAAAAATCTTTTTTTTTTTTTTTATTGTTTCTACTGAATTTGTTTATCTCTGTTAATAATACTGGAAGAGGTACAGAATCGCCCATAAATAAGTACATCCCTACCACTATTTTTATAGAAAGTCAATTTTCTTCTAAACCAAACATAGCCGGGTTTTATTATTTCTAGTGAAACATTACACAATCAAAACGGATATTATCAGGTATAACTGATGACCAAACTCTACAGCATTGAAACATTTTTTCGTATAGGTGTACATCTTTGGATGGTAATATAGTCATACTTTTGGCAACAGTTTCAATAAAATAATAAAATCTTGATGTTTGGTCTATAAGAAAATTAACTTTCTATAAAAAAGGTGGTAGGGGTGTACTCATTTATAGGTGATATTGTATATGTATTCACTCCTGTTTGTCCACACAATATCTCCAACAGTTATCAATGAATATCAATAAAAATGTCTGGATGATTAAGCCATGAGCTAATAAAGAATTGATTAAATTTTAGGTCATTCATTCATGTTTGTCCACACAATATCTCCAAAAGTTCTCAATGAGTTTCAATGACATGTTGTCGAAGGCTGGGCCTTGGTTAAAGGTAAAGAGTCCCGTCTCTTAAGAGACAACTCCCAATGGAATATGGAGCACGGTGATGAAGATCCGGTTTCTGTTGCATGCATCAACTTAGTTATCCTTGCTAGTCTCAAGTCAGGTCGAGACCAGGACTTTATTCCTACAAGTTTTTATGACCACCCCCTTGGCAGGATGCATGTCCACCGAATGGATACCTCCACCCTAATCACACAGCTTAGAGTGTACTCAATTAGCTGCTGTGTACACAGGGAAATTTGTCCTAATGAAAAGTTTTCCACACTCTTCGCTCATACCTGGAATCAAACGTGTGCAAGGCAGATGTGCTAACCATTGCACTATCTGAGCGGACTAAGGAAGAATTGGTGAATTTGGGGGTCAGATCCAGGAATTTGTTTTCCGAGTTATATATTAAAACAATAGTCCAAAATATACAAATTCGAAACTTACAGTTACCTCCCTTGCATTGAAACTGTATATGAACTGTATTTCATTCAGTTGTTAGTGATAATGATGTTGGCAGAGGTATGCACTCTCTGAGTTCTTTCTAGTTGGTAATGTTTGTTTTTATTTGCCCCCTCCCAACCCCAAAACGCCAAAAATGTTGAAGGAATTATTAGCGAAGTGAACAGGCTCTTCTGCTCGGCTTGTGTTCGACTGTCTGACATTAACACGGTTTCTTTTTTTCTGCACAGCCGTGTAACCTGACAAGTTGAAGTCAGAGTGCCAATTATTTGTGAATAAACATCAGTGTAGATTGTCTTATCAGCCGATAAGAGAGGGAAGTGACAATATTTATAGTTATCTCCCTTGACAAATCGGTTATCATCATATAGATAGGTGTGAGTGCAAACACAAATCCCCACACTATTATAATTGTTCAGTTGCAAATCACCTGGATTTCTCTTGTGTTCTTTAAGTTATCACCTTTTTAGGTGTATCTTAATTCAATACATTTGGCTACAATGCCCAGTTTGGGCTACTTAACCCTTTATAAGGCACTCTTAGAAATATTTTAGATATCAAAACAACCTTTTTGTATGGTAAACTAGACCTAATTACAAGATATTTTCAGTTGCAAGTTTTCTGAATTTTTTCTGTTTATGGTAGAAAAACCCCCTCTGATGAAGTGATCATATGTGGTGCCTCGCCCAAAAATGGAAAATAGTAGAAAGTTAAATAAAACATAGAATTAAAGTATAACATTCAATATAATGAAAAGATACCAACAAATTGATATTGACAAAAGAAATAACACCTCCAGGTTAATTTTAAAATTTTTATTGTGTGGGCCAAAAACAGGCTAATTTAATGGTGTATGGTATGCCTCAAAACAGTTTCTGTCTTTGTTCAAGCACACTTTGCAAAACTTGCAGACCACATTGGTGCGGATTATTTCTCTGTGGCTACAATATTTGCATGTGACTGACGGGTCTTCAGGTGATCATATATAGTCACTTGCCCCATAAACAGTTAAGCATTACAGATAAACAGAATCTGACTTTTAGTATTATATAGATGTTTGTGAGAAGAATTAATGAAATCCGCAAAAAAGATTACTTATCTGTGGGAGTTTCTTTCTTGTTTGCCTCTGTTGAATTTGTTGCTAATGTTTGTTTTTTATGTGTCCCTCTCCCCACCATTCCTTTCCCCTCCCTACCCAAAAAGCCAAAAATGTTGAAGGAATTATTGGTGAAGTGAGCAGCTCCTCTACTCGGCTTGTCTTCAACAGTCTGACATTAACACAGAATTTTTTTCTGCACAGCAGTGTAACCTGACAAGCTGGGGTCTGCTGTCTTCCAATTATGTGTTAGCACTGCTTACCGGCTCATGTTTATACTATCTTGTAGATTGTTATGTCAGTTGATAACAGAGGGAAGTGACAATATTGGGGCAATAGAGGTGGTGGGGTAGTGTGCCTCTAACCCATTCATGCTTTTCTCATTCACTGTATTTATTTACTTTTTTTTCTCCCTGCCTCGCCAATCAGGGTTGCCATTTGGAACTTTTCAAGACCAAAATCGGGCAAATTTGGTTCTAAACAAAGCTATTTGGTTCTGAAAATAAAGATTTGGTACTGAAGCAAAAAGGAACATTTACAAAAGATAATAATCCCTTACACACGTTACATATAATATACAACATTAATATACATGAACAATAGATAATTAAAAAAAAACGTATTTTAATCCAATTTTCCAGCAAGCTTAGTCTGATGATGGATTTTAAGTTATTTGACTGTTTTGGTACTGGAGCTACTTAATTTGATCCCAAGACCATACAAATTTGGTCTGATGATGGATTTTAAGTTATTTGATTATTTTGGTACTGGACAACTTAATTTGGTCCCAAGACCATACAAATTTGGTCTTGTACTACAATAGACATCTGGCAACCCAGCAGGGGGTAACCGGGTTTTATCTTTCTTGTAGATTGTTATGTCAGTTGATAAAAGCGGTAAGTGATAATATTGGGGTAGTGGGAGAGGGTGTGCCTCCAACCCATTCATGCTTGCCTCATTCACAATGCCAGTTTATTTACTTATCCCCATCTAATGAAATCGCCGAGAAGGGTGTTGCCCATAACTAATTACTAAGTGTAGCTTAGTTTTGGCACAAGGCTACAAGTATGGGACACACTGTGAGGATCGAACTCACTACTTAATGGTAATGATCAGCTAAACTAGCTTGTTAACCGATACTCTCCAAGGTGCCCAGAGGAAGTAGTGATTTACTAAGCACAAGTATATGATCGAACTCAGTAATAATGATGTGTGAGACTATCATGCTAACCATTGCACCATGAAGAGGTGCCAATGGTGTGGCTCAGAAATTCACACTTGCAGTCTTTGATGTCTGCTTAAGATAATTTCAAATAAATCTACTTCGAGGTCTTCCAGGTTACTAATTGGCAAGAAATTTCTCAGCGTCTGTGATAAAACTTCAGCAGGATCTTGACTGAGAATTTAATCTACTTATATAATGAACAGTGTGATTTGTATTCTGTTTCTCTGTCCGTAACATTGGACTCTTCCACTTGAAGGTAACAATTTTGCTGATAAAAATATCTCCTAGCCACGATTTGAAACAATAGACTCTTCCGTTCAAATGGGTTCAGGAGGGGTTTTTTTTCTAAAAAAAAAAAATCATCTCGTAGAAATTCTAAGATATCCATGATTTTTTTTAACAGGGTTTAACTAGTGTCCAAATAAAGTTAAGAAAGAAAAGCATTCAATGTTTATGTTATGGGAAGGAATGATTTTCATATTAATTTGACAAGGTTTTTTTTCTAACATAACCAAAGTTTGCAATACTCAAGTTGTCTAAACAGATCATTGTATTTGACGGCATATAAGACCCTTTCTCCTCAGAAGAAGAATGGCTCAAAAGATAAACATAACCT
>VCCN01000077.1:1170738-1186461 GCA_006491835.1 Architeuthis dux
TGTCTGCTCTTTTATATAATAGAAAGAATGTATGTTAGAGAGTGCTTATAGAAAGTTAAGAATTAAAATATACAAACACAACATAGAATCTTAAACCTCCATTTTTCATAATACAAGCCATCATTCTTAGTATATTGTTTATATAGACTCATAGTAACACTAATGACATTCTAAGTTTGATGACTTGTTCAGCATTTTGTTCTTAGTAGATTTATCACAAAAAACAAACCAGAATAAGCCTGTCTGCTGCAGGGTCAACTCCACTCCTACTTTTATTCCGACTGAAGATGATTACTGCAACTCTTGTATTCTATATATAATAAAAAAAACATTAAATATTTTTTAGTATAAATGTATTTATTTATTAGAATGGAATAAGCCCTTGCATATCTGTAAGATACATTTTGTAGATATGTAAGCTCAGTCAGTAAGACAGCCGGCTACCAATTTGTCATGATTTAAAATCACAATAGGGGAATGTTAATTTTTACTCCACTAAATTTGGTGAGGATTGTTCTTGTTATGGTAGAAAAACAAAGTAAACTCCAGACTTGGACTGGAGTTTGACAAAGGTCTACAGAGAACAAAGTGCAGAACCGGGGACAGAAAGATAAGTCTTCGAACTGAGCTGGAATTAACTTTTGCCAAATTCAGTTTTCCTTTTAGAAGTCTAGATCTTCTTAGATCATGTCATATTTAACACAAGGCAAACCACGAATCCGGCCTGTCGACTTCATTGAATATGTGACGTTGCATACAGAAATTCTTTGTTTTCCTTGTCTTTGGTTTTGCAGTAGCCTCAAAAGAATCAATTCTTTTATAGCTAAAAATGTTTCAACGCTATATATTCCTGCTATTCTATTAATATACACAAATTTGAACCAAAATTAAACTATTTTGTCTCCAACAAAGAATGTCATAGTTTTCATTGGTTGATAGTACATGGATGTTTATGTAGTTATATATTCCTTTTAATGAAAAAGAAAAACTTTGAAGTAATTAAAAAACAAACTGTTTCTATGGCCTTGTATGATCATTGTTTCATATTTTATTCGCCTTGGCCCGCAAGATATTTCTAATCTGGCCTGCCTCCAAAAATGTTTGCCAAGCCCTACACAAGGCCATGTTCATGAACCAACCCGTGGGGAACATATATACCGTATTTGGTTTGCATTAGAGTCATGGTTCCTTGAAAGTGTTTAGAATGGTCTTTCCAGTAATAATTTTTGGGCAATTTTTTCCGTGTGTTTTGACCATTTTTAGTGTATTTATTGGCCATCTTTAGTGTCTTCTTGGCAATTTTAACGTTTTTTTATCCAAATCTGAAAATGCACCCGAACGCTCAGTCAATATATTTTTTTTAAAAAGTAGATGGATTCAAAATGGAACAAGCGATAGAAAATATTATCAATTTTCTTGGTACATTGTTATTAACATTTGAACTTTATGTTATCAATGTCATGTGACAAGTGACAGTTGACCTTCATTGTTTGAAAGGTCAACAAGTGCAAAACTTGGAATGTGGGAAGAAATATCTGTGCACACACACACACACACACACATTTTGAAGAATGTATATGTGCATACTCATAGAATAATAAACTCTCTCTCTCATATATATATCTATATATATATATGCAGGTGTATAAGTTGACCCCAAAACTAAGGTTTAGTTCAATATAACTCCTAAATAAAACTGTCAGACAGTCAAGTTTATAGGGTCTAAACAGATTAATATGATCCATTAGCAAAAATTCTTTATGCTTAAAAATGTAACTTCTACACCAATATATATGTTTACTTGCTGTGATAGTTGCATATTTCGCACTGGTGGCAGTGTCGGATTAAGAGGGCTGAAGCCAGGGGCCACCAATATTTAGGGGGCCCCAAAAATTAGTTAACAGAAAAGATTGCCATGAGAAATATTTGTAAACGTACTATAAGTATGTGGATGAAATTCAATATAATTACAATTCAATTCAATAGAATTTCTTGTTTACTTGCACTAGTAATCATTTTGATGGGAGGGCCCCTGTTTGAATTACAGCCAAGGGCCCCCATGCAACCTTAATCCGTCCCTGCCTGATGGTGATGTTTTAGCCCAGGTAAAAATCAGAATTTTAAATGCTGATTTTTCAAAGCAACCCACCCTTCCCCACTTGGTAGTTTGGTGCAACACAATCTTTCTAACACCCTATCTTCCATTTGGCTTCTTGCCAGACTAAGCAAAGATTAGTAAATCTATATACTGTGTAAATATATATAAAAGGTAGCATCATTTCCATCAAGTGTCAAGGTCAGAGTATTGCTAAAACCCATTATTTTATACATATACATACATATTTAACTGCTAAAATTCTATAGTGTTAATTCAGGTTTAGGTGTATATTTATGTAAGTACGGGGGGTACTTTCAATAAGATAGTACTCCTTCCATCAGTATATAAAATTCAGAGGATCTTTATGAACTGATATTACACATTAGCAGATATTTTTTTTATGTGTAAAATGTCAACTTATATCATCATAAATGTGCATATAAATATGTAAGCAGACATATGTATGCATATATATTTACACATACACACAACACACACATACAGTGGACCTGGCGCAAGGGTTTCATGCCCCCTAGGCAAGACTTAAAATGTGTGCCTCTGATTATATTCTAATGACTATTCTTTTCTGTTTGGGGTGAGCTCCTAGGATTTTGTGCCCTAGGCAACTGCCTAGGTTCATTTAATGGATGGGCCGGCCCTGCTCTGCTCACACAGACACAAGTGTGTAAATTTACCATTTGTCTAGCTAAGTAAGTGTCTATTTAAAACAATAGTTCTTTCAAAAGCAATAAAACATTATTAAAAAATTATTCACTAAATGCCACATAAATTTGATTATGGGTGGAGAATGGACCTGCCGAAACATTGTGTTCAAAAACAAAACAAAAAAAAAGATATTAGGAGGTATGGGTGACCTATCGGTGAACAGTTCAAACTCCGGATGAGACAGTCTGCGTTCACTTCACATTAAGGCCCTTTGGAAAGGCATGAATCCATCTCTTTCACCCTCTCCCACTAAGGGAAAATAGCGAGACTGACTTGGCTCTTCAGCCTTGGTTGGCAACCAGTCTAGGAGACTGACAACTCTGAATTCAAAGCAGGAAAGTCCAACCCCTCGTATAGTAGGGAACGTGTTCCTGAAATGTTCAGTTAACAGAGCTCTGGTGGAGCTTCGACAGGTCTAGCAAGGCAGTGATTTATAATTGATTGCTCAAAGAATAAAAATGGACAGACAAAATAACAAGACCACCATCTCCACCTACCCATGACACCTTGTGTACTAGTAAAAGATTTTTTTTAAATCTATGAAATAATTATCCTGTGTTGTTTAAAGTAAATTAGCTTACAGGGTCATCTTTAGTCTTTTATAGCAAATTTTAATTGGATTTATCAGTGGATAATATACTATTTAATTAGGCCATTCAAAAAAAAATTGTGTAATTAGGAATATTCAACAAATTTTCTAGACTATCCTTATTTAAAAAAAAGTAAAAAAGATTTTCTCATAATGTTTTGGGTGAAATATTGTTTTTAGAAAAAAAGCAGAAGGGATTAAGGTGAATCCAGAAGATAAAATAAACATTAAACAAGCTTGGTTGCTGCAGGGTCAAACTCCTTTCCTACTTCTATTCCGACTGAAGATGATTGCTGCAACTCTCGTATTGTTGTATATATGATAAATAAAAAAAAAAATTATAACATAATTTTCGTAGATATGTAAGTCTTGTCAGTTTGGCTCAGTCGGTAAGTGAGGCACCTACCGATCACATTGTCGTAACTTCAAATCATGGTAGGGAAAAGTTAATTTTATATATCATTTTGGTCTAACGTGACTGGACAAACAAACAGTGAAGAGTCTACACTCCAAAATTAGGTGAGGATTGTCCTTGTTTTTGTTCTTGTTACGGTAGAAAAACAAAGTCAAGTCCAGTCTCCAACTTGGATTGGTGTTTGATAAAGACCATTTGAAAGTTTCAAACAAAAACGGCAATTAGAAATTCTATAGGGAAAACTTAATTATTGGTGTCTTTTGATGTTTCACAGCTAGATCCGTTTTCATAGCATTTTATTGCTGATTGTAATGGATACTTCATTTCTGTTGGTTCTGGAATGGAGTCTGGAAAGTGAATATGTTCATTAAATCTTAAATAATTACCATGTCACTTTAAATGAGAATAAGTGTTTGGTTATTATTATTAATAGAAACCGTCAACCAAAACTGTTAAAATAGGTTTCTTCAGTTTTCAAGTTGGTCCGGCTGGCTATGTATGTATCACTTGTACTGGCCGCACCAATGGTGCTAATAGGCTGAAATTTTCAACATTTACTCCTTATGTCTAGGAAAAAGGATTTTTTTGTTTTTATTTTTAAAAAAAAAAAATTCCCCCCATAATAGGTTTTTAGTTGGGGATTCAATTTACAATATAAGTTTATGCTAAATTGATCCCTAGTTTGTGCCCACTTGTTTTTGTTTTTTTAATTCAGACTTTTTAGTGATCTAACAAACGGTGAGAGAAGTAACATTCATTGATCACCCCTTTTTTTAATTGATCACTCCCAACGCAGCATGTTACCAAACGATGTTGGTAACATGACGGTTTCTATTGAGTGACTAAGCAGACCTGTTACTATTATTTTTAATCTTCCACTTGTGCTCGAGGCGGAGACTGCGGGTTGAGTTATTTTGTCCATCTGTTAAACATCACATGTAACGATCCCAAAACAGCACAATATATTAGAGAAAAAAAACAGGTGTCAGTGATATCGGCCATTAGCAAACTTAAGTGGCAATAGGCAGGCCATATTGCAAGAATATCATTCAACCGCTGGACATTGTGACTCAAAACATGGATCCCTCGAGATCATTTGGCAAAAATGTGTCTGGCAAAAAGTAAGATGGCGTGATGATCTACTCAGTTCAGAATATTTTGGCGCCGTGACGCTCAAAGGCGAAACAACTGGCAGACTACGGGGAGGGCCTATGTCCAACAGCAGACTTTCAGATGGCTGATGATGATGATGATGATTATGATTTTACTTGAGCAATTTATTACAATTCACTTCCAGCAAGCTGGGCTGTCAAAGCTTCAACAGCACCCAATTAACTTACATTTTCACCTCTCACAAATCTGGATGAGGGTTTTGACATTCCCAGTTTGAAATCAGTTGTTTGTCCCATAGACTGGGTGCTAACCAAGGCTGAAGAGCCCAGTCTGTCCTGCTATTTACCCCTAGCTGAGGGGAGAAGAAATGGATTCATGCTTTTTCCAAGGGCATTACTGTGAAGTGAATGGTTGGGCAATCCCGTTTTTGGTGCTGTTAACCATTATGCCACCTGCACCAGTTATTTATCTTTAGTTATATAGTAACATAAGCATTCATGCTATATTAATGATTAATAAACATAAAGCCTCAAAGACAGTAATAGAAACTTGAATGTAATAATCATTTGATTATCTCCCCTTGGATGTGATTTCTCACATCAGATTTGTTATTTGAGGTTTTCCACTTACAAAAAGGAAGTCAATTGGGGAAAGGTTTCCATTGAAACAAATGTTTTACTATTCTTTTTTTAGTCAAAGGCTGACATATTAATTTCAATGATTTAAATGAAAAGCAATCACTATGATTTTTGAGGAAAGAAGCAAAAGATTGAGGCTTTTGTAAAACTGCACAGAACTCCTTCAATTCTTTTTTTTTAAACAGAATGTGATTGATTTTGGTCTGAATTTCTGAGATGAGGAATTATTATTATCCACTGATTTACTTGGACTAGTGTCCCATGGGACACATGACCAAGTAGATAAAAGTGTTGGCTAAGTGTATCTAGTAACCTGCCTGGCGGTCGAGAGTCCAAAATCATATACTCTGGTTCAGGCAGACAAGGACGAATCAACTAGGAAGAATTAACTGATACCAGATATCCTCTGTGTAAGCTTGGTTTAATGACAGACATTAACAGATTAAAAATGCAAACAGAAGAGGTACTTACAGGTCCTTTATTCAAACAATGACCACAGTCACAATACACACACGTGGCTTCTCGATCTCTCTCTCTTCTACTAATAACACAAAGCAATATATGGCTGCTCGTTGACCAGAACGTAAAACAGCGCCCCTTAGTGGAAGTGGATAGAAACTCTTCTGCCTAAGGGGAATAACTCATGATACTTAACACTCTGGCATGGTCAGTGGAATGAGAACAATCTACCCTTATGGTTATTGAATAAAGGGTTTGATTCGAAATTCACAGAAGGTTACCGACTGTGACATACACTTGAAGGACGGAGGGTACAATGGCCAAAACGTTGTGACTATAACAACCAAGATGAGGACACTAGTCAAAGTAAATCAGTGCATAATAGAAAATGATTAAGCTTGGAATAATATTGGTTCTGTTGTTGTAGAGGATCAGAAGAATATTTGAATTTCAACATTCCTATCTTCTAACCAATGATAAAAATCACTATGCAATGTGTGAACAGCCATGGTAAACCCTTTCTCAGAGCCCTTGCACAGAAACTACCAGTGGGTTGTTTGTGATCACATGAGACACTACAACATCTATTTTAATTCACTCCCAACCTTCTGTGCCATTAATTAATTACCACTACTCACAATACTGATTTATTGCTGGTGTTAAGTATCATGAATTATTCCCCTTAGGCAGAAGAGTTCTTACCCACTTCCGCTAAGGTGCGCTGTTTTACGTTCTGGTCAACGAACGGCCATATATTGCATTGTGTTATTAGTAGATAAGGGAGCTTGAGAAGCCATGTGTGTGTGTATCGTGACTGCGGTCATTGTGAATATATGAATAAAGGATCTCTGTAAGTACGTAATGTTTTGTTGCATTTTTAATCTGTTAATATCTGTCATTATACCAAGCTTACAGCTGGGTTTAGGTTATTCATGTGTTCTGACATTTATATGTATCTATGGATGGATTTGGGAATTTTGCACACACTCTCCCCTCAATGAGTAGGGGAAAGTTGTTTTCGTTTTCTGAAAATTACCCCCCAAAATAGGTTTTTAGTGGGGGAGTTCAATTTACAATGTAAGTTTATGCCAAATTGATCCCTTAGTTTGTGTCCAGCAGCATTCTCACTTGTTTTTTGAAAATTTGTACCATTTAGTGATCACTGCCCACCACCACTGTTTAATTCACAAGGTAAAAAGAAGCATATATAGGTGACAGTGATTCATGATTTTCCTTGGAATGCTAGTCTTCTTTGTTGTTAAAATGAAATTCTGTCTATGTTTTATGCATCAATCTTTTTGAACATCCCATCCTGTTCTTCATTGCAAGAAATGTTTTTCATCTTGTCTTGCTCAAAATGAAGTTCAAGTGAGAGCTGTATTTCATCCAGGACCTTATTTTCCTACTGCTGACTTTTCACATGCACACATTAGTGATTATCTCACATATACACCACTTAACTTTACTCTAGTAAGAGTGATTACTTTGCTGCATACTAATGAACCTTTATTACACCTTTAACCTGTTGACTTGTTTATACAAAAATTGATTTGTGACTGTGATACTCACAGGCACGTTACAACACAACTTTTCATCCTTTGAACTTCGGCTAGCAAGTTTTATGTTTATTAAATAAATTTTTGTTAATGTTGTGGCAAATGTCTTTAATCTTCAAAAATAGAAACAAGAGTCTGCAAAATTATTCGGTGGGGGAAACAATGTTATTTCTTAGTATAAAGTCACTGCAGTATAAAGCAAGGCTTTCATTTTATTTGATTTGCAAAGTATTGTGTGGACCATTTCGATATCGAATCTAAGAGAAACAACAGGTCTGGTTTTTACTCACACAATAGAAACTGTCAGGTGACCAATGTCTTTTGGCTGCATGCTGCGTTGGGGATGATCAATTAAAATAATTGGAAAAAAGGGGTGATCAATGAATAAATTACTTGTCTCACCTTTTGTGGCATCACTAAAAAGTCTGAATTTTCAAAAAACAAGTGTGAAGCCTGCTGGACACAAACTAAGGGACCAATTTAGCATAAACTTACATCGTAAATTGAACCTCCTACTAAAAATTGATTATGGGGGAGAGTTTTCAAAAAATCAAAACTGTTTTTGCTAGACATAATAAGGAGTAAATGTTGAAATTTTCAGTGCTCTAGCCCCATTGGTGCAGCCTGTATCCATGACAGATAGATAGATAGCCAGTCAGGTAGAATCACTTAAAAACTGAAGAATCCTATGTTGACAGTTTCGGTTCACGGTTTCTAATATTTTGAATAAAAAGACTTGTATGTCATAGGACTATTTTATTTGATTAATACTGGATATTATGAGAGTATAATGATTTGAGATGCAGATAAAATTCCCCAGTCATGGAACTTGATGAAAAAACAAAATGTCTGAACATTGGAGTACACATCAAGCAGATCCAATCTGTGACAAAACCTAGAAAGATTCAGAGAAAATTCTTCCAAAAGTTAACTGAAAACTCTGCATTAAGATTTTAAGATTAGACATGGAGCCACGGTGGATAGTCTCTAAGGCGAAAGAAGCCACAATTACGAGCTCGGCATACCAAAAGTGTAGATTAAAATACCATGAGGAAACCAGTGCTAAGAAAAAGTTATCAGTTAAGGTCTTCCATATCAGAAGTGAACTTGAGGCCATTTGAAGAATTTGGGTGATGGTACTATCAACTTAATGTCTCGTATAACAGTCAACTAGAAAGCACTCAAAGAGCGCGTACCTTTGTAAATACCAGACACTAACTAAAAATTAAATGAAAATTAGTTCATATATAGTTATGATTTAGGGGAGGTAACTATAATTTTTGGTTTTCAATATTTCAGACTATTGTCTTATATATGAAAAAAAATATCTGTCAATCGAAAAAATAATTCTGAATCTGCACCAAATTTTCATCAATTATTCCTCAGCCCAAGTCTCACCATTCCACAAAATGGCTTTGAAATTCATTCAGACGATGTCTGTCTGCAAAGTATCCAGCCATTTAATATAAATGAAAAAATAGCCTACCTATGGCAGTGGCGCCTTAGTCCCCTTCAAAGTACTCCCCTTGGGACCTCACACACTTATCCCAGTGAAGCTTCCACTTTTCAGAACTGTTTTCTGTAAAGGATCGCCATCAGGCTGTAAAGTCCTCTGTCAGGATCGCCAGCATTTCTGTCACATTCTCCTTAATCTCATCCAAGGTCTGCAACAGTCAAAGCCAGAAAGCCAAATCTGAACAGTAAGGGTGCTGACAGACCAGGGTGATGCAATGTTTTGCCAAAAAACCCTGCACAAGACGTGAAGAAAGACTCGCTCAGTCATTGTGAATGCAATGGTTAGACAGTACACAAGCTCACTCAACGATGGTAAATAATGTGTGGAATAACTTTTAAATTTGGAACTCTATTTTGAGAGAAGTAAATATGTTGAATGTGGGTAACAGATGATTTTATTTACAGCTATCACCCGCTTTTCAAAAGTTCACTTCACGCCACTTTTTCATTTTTATGAAAAAAAGTGAAAATAGCAGTCAGTGCTTAATTTAGCAGAAAGCCTTTATAGAGACAGTGCAAACCCTCTTCCTCTCTCTTCAACACCCAAGTATCCTGTACCTCCCACCTGATGACTCGGTCGAACATACCATTATCACCATTTTTTGGTCTGGGAATGCTCAAAGATTTGCCTATATAAATTAATGGTAATTGCTCTTCACTTTATACCATTCAGTTTCCTAACAGTTTGTATAGGAATGCTCTTCATTCGGACACCATTTTGAATTACAAAAGTTTTTATAGGAACGCTCTACATTCAGATACCTGTGACATGTAATGTGTACTGGTATATAAGATGAGTGATTATTTGATGAGGGATAATTCAGAGGTGGGGGTAATTATCAGTTCTCTTAATTCACAACTCAAACTCTTTCCTCAACAGTTAATTTTATTCTAAAGAACAAACTACAGCCCATAGGCCAAATCTGACCTGCAGTCTAATTTCATTTGGCCTACTGACTTCATTGAATATGTGATGTTTCCTATAAAAATTCTTTGTTCTCCTTATCTGTCTTTACTAATTTACTATTGACAAATAGAGCAAAATCTCATTTTGGCAGTGGCCTCGAACGAATCAATGTTTCGTATAAAACTGTTTATTTAACACTAGATATTGCTTCTATTTTATTAATATAAACAAAATTTGTACCATTAAGCAATATTTTGTACTTAAAAAATTACATAGTTCTCATTGATTGTAAGTTTATGTAGATATATACTCCTATAATAAAAAAAATAAGCTTGTATGATCATTGTTTCATTTTTTTTATCTGCATGGGCCCACAAGACATAGAAACATTTCTAATCCAGCCCACCTCCAAACTGGTTTGCCAAAACCTATTCTAAACCTCAGAATAATAAGTAAATGAGTATTTAGGCAAGAAATATGGAGGACCATCCATAAGTCTGCAACCTAACGATGAAGATTTTATACAACAAATGTTTTTCAACATAATCTACTTCCTTGTCAATGCACTTAATTCAGTAGTGAATATTAATCAGATAAGTTATTTTGGGGGTCTGGGAACTTTCAAAACTTTTCTCATATAAATTAATATTATCCCATAAGAACCCACTGTGATACCGGTGTCACATTCAATTTAATTGATCTGCACAGTCTCTTATATAATATTAAATTTTATCCTTGATTTTAACTCATGAAGTGTACTAAGTGAGATCTAATGAACATCCTGGTGCAGTCACGTGACTATGTGTCAATTTGGCTACCCAGAATCCCACATAATGTTCCTTCAAGTAGAAATGGGTCTGGGTTCTTTTTTTGCTTTATGCCATTTTGAATTACAAAAGTTTTTATGGGAACACTCTACATTTGGGTAGCAGGGAAACCTGTCTTAATTTCAAAAGATCCTTTTTTTTTTTTATTGTTTCTCTGAAAGTATTGCTAATGCCACTGTCGCCTTGTTTCCGACAAGAAGGATTCATGGATTATATAGCTGATCCCGGATCAGTAAGATTCAGGTCCAGGATTAGGATTAATGCTCACTTTTGATTGGCTGAATTTAGCCGAGTTAATCAGAATGCCGTCAAATTGTTGCCTGGGGAAAATGAGGAGAAAAATAGCAAAGATAAAAAAAAACGGACGGAAATTTATCTTGGTTGGAACGGAACTCCGTTAATTGACCATCGAAAGAATAAAATAATTAGTCGAGTCGATAATTATGCCGTCTCGTTTCTACGAATAGCAAAGCAAGATGAAAACTTACAAAAATGGAAGAAAAGGACAAACGATTGTTTCTGTATGGAATATTAATGAAGTCTGCTGTTGGGCCGTGGAGGCGAGGGCTGCTTTCTTGCATGTGACTTGAATTAGTCTGTAACGTAACGTTGTGCTTCGATGTGAGAAGAATAAATTGGCCTCAGATGTAAAGACAAGAAGGACTGACATTTTTTACCACCGCCAACAAAGTTGGAAGAGGTATATGTATTTACTCATCTTTGTCTGTTTGTCCACACAATATCTCTCAAAGTTCTCAATGAATTACAATAAAACTTTCTGGAAGGGTAAGAGAGATTTGGTTAAATCTTCGGACTGATCCAGAAATCTTTTTTCAATTGGGAAATATTTTATCATTTTTTTTTTTTTTTTTTTTCATATATTCATGTATTCACTCATGTTTGTCCACATTATCTCCAAAAGTTCTCAATGAATTTCAATGACATTTTGTGGACAGGTAGGCCATGAGCTAAGTAAAAAGTGATTCAATTTTCTGGTAGATCCAGTATTTTTCCAGTTACCTTCCCTGCATTGTAGCTCTATGTCCATACAATATCTCCAAAAGTTTGCAATGAATTTCAAGAACATTTTTAGGGGAGGGTAGATGTTGTGATAAGGGAGAATTGGTTAAATTTTGGCATTTGATTAAAATATATTTTTAAAAACTTTTTCATACATTTATATATTCACTAACGTTTGTCCACAAAATATCTCCGAAAGTTCTCAATGAATTCCAATGACATTTTTTGGACAGGTGGGTCAAGGGCTAAGGGAAGAAGTGATTAAATTTTGGGATGGATCCAGGAAATTTTTATTTACCTTCCTTGCATCATAGCTACTTATCAATCGATTTTCATTCAGTTTTTAGTGACAATGGCGTTGACAGGGGTATGTACTCTTGTTGAAAATAATTTTCTATCCAAACAACTATTCCCAATGGGGGAGGGGAAAGAGATAAGAACTCCAAAGGAAGAAATGTTTCCCTTGGAAGCGGTCAGGACAAGAAGTAAAATCCTCTTACCTTGTCAGTTGATGTCGATGTGAATAACGGTTGTTGCTAAAAATTTACTTCTATTCGTGACTTGTAGACGTTCCGTGGTCTCTGTCTTATAACTAGAGACAGAGGCTAAGGTAACAAAAAAACTTGCTGTCCGGGTGGCGCATAATGAATGCCTGTTCAAATACACTAATGATCGAAACTATGTTGATAGTCCGTTTTACTACTATAATCTGATAAACTCTCATCTCTGTGGCCAGGGTTTATAGAATTCATACTATCCCGCCTTTCCTGTACTTCCCGTTTGTCATGCGCAGCGGCTGGGTTCTGATTCCAGTTCTTTGAGGATCTATAAAAGTTCAAAACATGCAATCCTGGTTTTTCCCTGACACTCGTCTCGGGTTAGAGAACTCACTTTGCCCCTACTTGCCCTGACCGCATGGTAAGTAGGAAACTATTTTTTCCACACTCTCTTGGTTCTCTCTAGTTTCTTTCTTTACCATTTTCTCTTTTTCTTGTAATACTCAGAGGGCTGGGTGTGCATTCACCTTTGTTTTCACCAGGAGTTAACAAAAGAACACATTTGTTCATTAAACATTCTTCTCAATGACAGAAGTTTGTAATCTATTCAAAAGTAGCACATGCTACATGCCCCACATTTTCCAGGGCCCCGCACTAATTGCTTGCAAGCTAACATTTCCGATTCAGGATTTATGCTCTTTCCTCTATTACTATAGTACTATACTGCCTTCAACTTTTATGAATGATTAATGTTTATGGTTTCAGTCAATTATGACTTTTAATTGGGGTTATTATTTTAATACAGTAATTATTGGGAGTGTGGTGTCTAGGTTATACATATACAACACATAAATACAAAGATATTTGGAACTGAAGTCATAGCTGCTGCACAAAGATGAAAATGAAAACAATGGGCAATCGGGATGTTGAAAATGGCCTAAACACCCGTAACATGTACATTAGATGTGCTGGTCTCTCTCCCTGATCTTGGATCAATCTTAAGATAGATTATTTAATTACTTATGACAATTTTTCTCTTTCTCTCCCTAAACCTCCCCCTACCAAAAAACTTTCTTCTCCCATCCTTGGGTCATTGTTTTGCCCTGCCTCCCCAAACTCCAAGACAAAATAACACATACCCAAGATAATCACTTATTTCTATTTCTGAGCCTCTTTGGTCACTACATTTAGTCTTACTCCTGCCTCAAACGGGAACTTTCTTTGCAAAGTCCTCAAGCAAAAGAATTACCATCAATCCTTTAATTTCTCCCTGTCAAAAAACCCCAAACAACCCAGGTTAGTCTCTCAATAGAAACTGTAACTTGACCACCGTCTTTTGTCAGTATGCCGTGTTGGGGGTGATCAATTAAAAGAAATTGGAAGAAGTGTGCTCAATGGATAAGTTACTTCTCCCGCCGTTTGTTGGATCACTAAAAAGTCTGAATTTTCGAAAAACAAGCATGAACACTGCAGAACACAAACTAAGGGACCAATTTAGCATAAACTTACATTGTAAATTGTACACCGACTAAAAACCTATTTTGGGGGAGAATGTTTTTTTCTAGACATAATAAGGAGTGAACGTCTAAATTTTTCTTTGGTGCAGCCTGTATGCATGACACATATATAAAGATAGATAGCCAGCCAGCCAGAATAACTTAAAAATTGAAGAAACCTATGTTGACGGTTTCTAATAGTCAAAATAAAAAAAATTCTCTGTGAAGTCAGATTTTTCAGGAATATCTGATAGTTAAATACTTTCTATTGTGGTGAAACCAAGAGAAACGATTGGCAAAGGAAATTCTCATGACCAACAACAAGCTCAGTCAGGGTGAAACAGAGTGCTCGCTATAGCTGTAGTCTTGGAGGGAACGTGGTTGAGGTGAGGTCACAAAGCAATTTCTGTTTTGTACGGTAGCTAGTTAAGCTCATACAAACACCAAAAATCATAATCTCAAGATAAATTAATCACATGAAATCTGAGCGCTCAAAAGCCAAAATGGTGCCGAAGTTCGGCTCTGTCTCCCTTAGCTATTGAGGCTGGATGATGTCCATTTCAGACAAGCAATTGAGAACCTTGGACTGATTTGTTCCTGCAGTGAATAAATAAGTCTGGTATTTTTGATTAAACCAATGTAAAAGCATGACCACGTGTCACATTTTCCATCAAGCAGAATAAATATTTACACAAAATTCTGCTTGGATTAACAAAGCTTGGTTGAAGAATTTAAGGTTCCAAGTTTGCAGTGATCATAAATAAATCTTAGACTATTTGTTCAGGATAATCATTGTTTTATTCCAGAACAATGATCACATCTGCAAAGAAGAAAACTTCGGTTGAGTACAATAAATTATTACATGATTATTACTGTACATGCAAATATTCGCTGGTGAATATGTTATTTATTAAGCTTAGCTTAGTCTTGCCACAAGCATGGGGCACCCAGTGAGGATTGAACTCGCTACTCTCTAATGATGATCTGCAAGACCAGCTTGCTAATGATTACACCATGGCAAGGCGCCCATGGTGAAAATGCGTACAAGTGTTGTATAGTCCTCTTGGTCCATGGGAGGAAAATCCTGAACTTTGATATGTTTTTATTTCATAAGATACATTGTGTCGTTGCGGCGAATGAAGAGTGGGAGAAAGATAATGAGAGCCGACAGACTGTTCCCAACAGGGGAACTGGCTCCGTGCTCCCAAGCCTAGCTTCTCTCTGCCTCTCTCAGGGAATCCCGTGTCTCTCTGGCTTTTTTGAGTGCCTCTGTGTTGCTTTTATCGGGCTTGAATGCCCAGGCTGATTTTCCAGCCACCACCTGCAAGTTCAGTCGACATCCTGTTTATGACCCCTGAACACTAGATGTGTCTTCTGTTCCCCCAATACCTTGCAGCCGATATCCTGTCCAAAACTTTTCAAACCTGTGGGGGTCAAATATGTGACCTCCTCCCACGGCCGCCTAAATATTCAACACAAGGAGACAGAAATTATTTGTGGTTGCTTTGACTGTCCTTGTGGCTTTTGTGGCCAAAGATATCAAAAACTTGATTTAATAAGGGACATAAAGTATGTCATCTTCCTCTTTGACATTTTGTGACCTTTTTGTCCTTTTCTGTATTTTGTCCCTTGTTTTCTTAAGTCCTTTATTGTCAAACTCCAAGACAAAGTCAGGAGTTGACTTTACTTTCCTACCGTAACAAGAACAAGAACAACAAGAACAATCCATACCAACATTTGGGATGTAAACCAATATGTAAAATCCCCATTCCCCCACCGTGATTTGAATTTTGAATTCACAACCTAGTGATAGCTAGCTTGGTGACTTACTGACAGAGCTAAATTGACAAATCTTAGATATTAACAA
>VCCN01000077.1:1274373-1295831 GCA_006491835.1 Architeuthis dux
ATATAAAATGAACACATACACGTGTATGTACATCTACACACATACATATATATTTATGAGATATATATATATATATAAAGTGCACACATACACGTGTATGTACATCTACACACATACATATGTATTTATGATACTCAATTTCACTTCTTTTTTTATATACTCTGTGGATGTCAAAAGTTAATAACTGTTTAATCTATGGATACCCGAAAATGTGTACACATTTAAGTTATTAATAGATTTTACTGTATTGAAATTTCATTTACAGTTTCCCATTTCCTCTATACATTTGTGTTGTGCAAGTCTATGATTATTCATTTCTAAAGCCAATTTTCACCTGGAAGGTTGAAAAACCATTGACGCCCAGAGCCTTATTATCACCTTGTTGGGGGTATGACAATTAACCCTTGGATTCAAAGGGTAAGGCTAGAAATGCACGTGCAAACTCAATTTTCATTGTGTAGGCCTGTAGACTTCTTTCACACCAGAACCAAACTTGAAGCTTATTTGAAATCAGACAGAAGTATTGTGAAATGTGTCATTTTTTTTAAAAAACAAATTCTGATTGGCAAGGTCAGTGTACACAATTTCTGTTGCTTGTTGATGAGACCATGTTATTTTTATCTCTTTTTGCTCTCCTTTGGGTTCAATGCCTTTGAGGTCTGTTGGAGTGGTCACATTTACAATTTTACAGATTTTCCTTTGCTCTGTCTATGAGAAAGTATCCAGCCATTTAAAATTAACAGAAAATATCCTACCTAGGGCAATGGCGCCTTAGTCCCCTTCAAAGTATTCCCCTTGGGACCTCACACACTTATCCCAGCATCCCTTCCACTTTTCAAAACAGCTGCAAGTCTTCTTTCGGGATTGCCATTAGCAGAGTCATCGCATTCTCCTTAATCTTATCCGTCTGAAATCTCTTTGGCAAAAAACCATAAGTTGCTGGGAGCTAAATCTGAACTGTAAGGATGCGGCTGACAGAACTGGGTTATGTGATGTTTTCCCACAAAACCTAGTACGAGACATGAAGAATGACTAATTCGGCCATTGTGAATGTGATGTTCACACAGTACACCAGCTCACACAATGGTTTCTCATTGCTGAGTAACCTCACGGGTGAGTGTCTGTTGATGCATGTGCAGTTAATTTCCATCTGCTTGGTTGCCCAGTTATATCAAGGCCTCACAACTGGTTCTCGAGATATTCAAAATGGCTGAATACTTTCTGAACAGACAAGGATGATCCATTTGAATTTCCAAGTCTTCCAGCCTTTTTTCTGGTCTCAAGGTCAGCTTCTACTAGAAGCCTTCAACAATTAAGCTTCAAAAGGGTCACATTTGGAAAAGTTCCTTGTAACTTTCAGGCCTGTAAAAAGAAATGGGTGTTATCTTTGTGTTTGAAAGAGTGTATTCATTAAAAATCAGGTGTTTTCTTGCTGTAGTTTCTCAGTACGCCACAAAAGTTTTGAAGATTTGCAATTTCGTCAAGAAAAATTGAGTTTTTCTGAAGATTGTGGCTGCAATTTTGAAAGTCTTTATGTAAAAAGGGCATCACCTAAGTATTTTTTAAACAAATATATGTATTCAGAATATGAAATAAACAGTTAGTTTTATGTTGGGATCATGGCTTTTCAGTTTTATAGGGTGTTGAAAAGGCCATTTTTTTGTAAGTGTTCAACTTGCTGCGAGTCCGCAAACGGATAAATAATCATAATTAGTGAACTAATAGGAGTAGAGACAAATGAGGTATCAAAATGTTCAGAATAACAAGACCTATAAGGGGAAACAGGCAGTAGATGTATTAGATCTTCCTGTAAAAACTCATTGGAGTAGCTACTTCTAGTTTATACTTCTGAATGGCATCCATTCTGTTGCTAGGGGGGAGGGATTCATGCCTTTCTCAAGGGCATTAGTGCGAAGTGAACACAAACAGCCTCAACCAGAGTTTGAACTTCCATTGGCCGTGCCATATACCACTACGCCAATCGCACCTCCTGATACTTCTACCATAATATTATTATGAGCTTTTCACTAAATCTCTTCTTGTTTCCAATTTTTGTTGGCTGACATTTTATGAAATGCAGTTTGTGTTAAATTATAAGATTTTCTTTTTGGTTTCTATTCTTCTCCCTTTATAAAAGTTTGTTTATTCAAAAGGTCAGGAAGTAAAATCACACAAAAGGCAAGTTGCGTAAATAACTCTTTGTTGTGCTTCAAGAGGAAAATTTCGATTTTAACCTGGATATATTTGAGGTGTAAACAAGAATATATTTATAAACCAATCTTTATTATTCGTTGCCATAGAAACAGTGGCCCGAATTAATAAGTTGCATAAAAACAACTAAAGTTACGATGAACGTAAAAACTAGTCAATTTAATAAAAAGAAGAATATATTTGTGTTGAAATTAGTCTTTGAACAGCGGACATTTCTGAAAACAGTATAAATAAAATTGTTATGAAGTGTATAAATCACAAGATATAACTATAGATATTTCAACAAAGAAGATTTATACAACAATTGAAATATAATACATAACTGAAGGTTCAATATAACATGTACATACAGTAAATTTAACTGTCGTAGATTAAGAGGCTCTCCAACTTATCAAGCTGTGTTCGTCTTGTCTTCTCAATCATCTATAGCTCCCTGTGCCAATGAACAAAACGTCCAATGCATACTTATATACACATAATATACACACATACATATGTACTACATGCCACACACATACTACATACAAATATATACACATGCACTCACATACCAATTACACACATGCCACATATGCACACACACACACAAATATGCAACATACACATACATGCTATGTAGAGGGATGTGTGTGGTTTATGTTATGTTATTTCAAAGGAAATATACAGGTCAAAACGTCCAATGAACAAAACGTCCAAAGCAAACATATATACACACAACATACACACATGCTACATATATCCATACGTACTACATACAAATATATACACATGCACTCACATACCAATTACACATATGCAATATACATACACATGCATGCCATGTAGAGGGATGTGTTTGGTCTATGTTATGTTATTTTGTTATAACCAAGAAAGAAACAGAAAAGGAAATATATATGTATATATTATTAGCGTAAATTTTATGATCGTGCCATGCAAGTTAACAAGACTTTCTGGTTCAGGTCGGCTGACTATTTGATATTCTGCCTATTTTTGAGAATTCTCAAAATGGGTTTTCAACTTGGCTGGGGTCTGCTTAAAACATTTCTACACTTTGTTTCACCCAGCAAACTAGACTTGTGGTCTTGCGCTAGTAATGACTGATGACTGGACCTATACTCCGAAAACATGTTGAAACACATTTTTTATATGAAATTTAATGACAGTAATTTCTTTAAAAAATATGTTATTTGTTTGGCATCTTCGTGGCTGGTGTCGGGAAACTGTCTTTTTTTTCTGAAGAGACTACCTTTCAAAACCGCATGTTAATTTCCTAACTAATCTAAACGCAAGTGGTAAACATGATTTTCAGTATAAAAATTCAGTATATGTGTGACGTGTGTCCATGTGAATGAATGAATGGCTTGGCTTAACGAACAAAGATTTTTGTGGATGGTTTTCCACAGCATTAAGACCATAGACGGCGGAGCCTGTGTGCGGAGTAACACTCCAGCTTGAGAAATGAAGTTTTGAAGTGCGACTTGCCCAGGATCGACCCCAGCCGTTAGCATGTGTATGTGTATATTCTTATGTGCATATGTGTGTGAAGGTGTACATTTGTGTATGTAGCATGTGTGTATATATGTATAAACTGGCCCTTTTTGCATTGGACCAATGTAAAAGCGACCATTGCAAAAAGGGCCAATGTATACATATATACATACATGCTACCTACTCAAATGTACAAGTTCGCACACACATGCCACATATGCACACTGATAAATATTATATATAAACATGCACACATATACACATACACAAACTACATGTATGCACACACACACACTTACCACATACTAACATTCTGCATACTCACATGTGCACTTGCACAGACAAGACACATATGCCCACACGTACACATAAATATACACAAACACTACATGCCACATACGTAGTACATGCATATACACATACACACACGCTGCATACACATACATTCCACATACATGTATATGCTAAACAGACACACACACACATACTACATACAAGCCAGATACACACATACATTCATCCAACATTCTCACATGCACATACGCACACACACACACACATATACATGCACACCTGTCAAATTCTCACCTACATTTACGCACACATGCAATGTACACATACACGCCATACACACACACGTCATATATGCATACATATACACATACTATATGCAGACACATGTCACCTATGTACATGCATATACACATGTAACATCCACATACACACCAGACACATGTACATACATACAAACATGCCATATAAACATACTATATTCAGACACATACCACCAGTGCATCTGTGTTTGTGTGCGTCTGTGGCATGTACATGTGCGTATGTGGCATGTGTCTGTATGTGTATATGTGTGCTTATATGGCATGTGTGTATATGGTATATGAGTGTACACATGTGGCAAGTGTGAATGAGAGTATGTAGCACATGTGTATGTAAAATGAGTGCATGTTTGTGTGGCATACATTGGCCCTTTTTGCATTAGACCAAATGTATGTGTGCATATGTTGCATGTGAGTATGTAACATGTGTATGTGGTATGTGTGTATAAATATGAGTGTATGTGAATGTATAAATATGAGTGTGCAGCATATGTGTGTGTATTTGTAGCACGTCTGTCTGTGGTATGTGTATATATGTGTACGTATGTGACATGTGTGTATGTTGTGTGTGTATATATGTATAAATTAGCCCTTTTTGCTTTGGACATTTTTGTATTGGACCTTTTTCCATTGGTCACTTTTGTACTGGTTCAATGCAAAAAGGTCCTCTCTTCCTTTCTCACATCTGCTGCAATCACCCCCACTACTCTCTCTGTGCATTGAGACCACTACTAGTACTACTATATCATTGAGAACGCATGTGTTACGTACTTCTGTATACTACAAGCCAAGTGATTTCTTATTACTTACTTAAAACATATTTGCTCTTCTAAACATGTTTAAGAACAAGAGTGATGCAACAATTGAGAGTTACAAAATTGAAAGGAAAGTAATTACTTTAGACATTAAACTGGACATAATTGAAAGCTTTAAATGTGTCGGAAGTAAAAGTAAGATTGTTTCATAGTTTAGAGTCTATTAAACAACAACTAATGGATCTAGATGTCAATTGCGGCATCCAGAGTATCAGATTACTTGTTATCACAGAATCTATGTGGAAAAAAAGAAAGCTAAAACTGTTCAAATAACCCATGATAATTTTTTCTCTGAAAGTAAATGTTGCTAAAACTACTTAGATGTTTTTCATAAACATTTATCTCACATTTGTTATTTTCTTTACAAAAGTATCATATTCCGTACTTTATAGATCATGGATCAATTGTAATTTTTAACATTGTGTTTATGTTGTGTTTAATTACCGCAGCTTTGATATGTGTGGTGACATCTGGGGATTAATTAATCGCATTCATCAAGGGGAACCTGTTCAGTTCAGTTAGGTAAATTATAGAACCCATAACATAGACCAAACATATCCCTCTACATAGCATAGTATGTGCATGTTTCATATTTGTATGTGTATGTGACCTTTTGCATTGGATGTTTTGTTCATTAGACATTTTTGCCCTTGTTTGTTGGACCTTTTTGCATTGGACCAAATTTGAAAAAGGGGTGATCAATGAATAAGTTACTCCTCTCGCCTTTTGTTGGGCAGTGATATCTAAAAAAGTCTGAATCTTCTAAAAAAAAAAAAACAAGCATTAATGCCGCTGGACACAAACTATGAGACCAATTTAGCATAAACTTACATTGCAAATTGAACCTTTCTCTAAAAACCTGTTTATGGGGGGAATCTTCAAAAACAAAAAGTTTTATCTAGACACATTAAGGAGTAAATGTTCAATTTTTCAGCTTTCTAGCTCCATTGGTGCGGCCTCTACACATAGTACATACATACATAGCCGGCCAGCTAGACCAATTTAAAAACTGAAGAAACCTACGTTGATAGGTTTGGTTGACGGTTTCTAATCTTATGAATTTCATGGAAACCAAGAATAAATATATTTGTTCCAATCTTGTTTCAAATCACACAATAATTTTCGTTCAACCTGTCACACCATACAGAGACTACAAGCCAAATGTTTTCTTCAAACATTACTTACTTAAAAGATATTTGCTCTTCTAACCATGTTTAAGAAGAAGAGTGATGTAACAATTGAGAGTTTCAAAAGCAAGTGTGTATATTTTATGACTTAACTTTTGAAAACAAAATTATTTAGCAGCCAGGGAAAAGAAATCACTTGTATTAAGTTTCAAAATGTTGCATTTTTTCATCCCTCCATTTTTATTCTCCTTTATTTTACTTGAGCAATTAACTATAATCCACTGCCAGCTTGCTAGGCCTATCAAAGCTTCACCAGAGCCGTGTTAACCATACATTTTTGGAACATGTTACCTACTCTGTCTGTTACCCGTCTCTCATGATGCTGTATGAGGGATTGGTCTTTTCTGGTTTGGAATCAAAATTGTTTGTCTCTTAGACTGGTTGCCAATCAAAGCTGAAGAACCCAGTCTGCCCTGCTATTTACCCATAGCTGGGGGGAAGAAGAGATGGATTTATGCCATGCAAAGTGAAAGTCAACTGTCCCAGCCGGGGTTTGAACTCTGTTCGCCGATTCCATTCTCCATGCTGTTAATTGTTAAGCCACCCACACTTCCATCGAAAAAATGTAGGCGAGGATAATCTTTAAAGTTTGTGTCAAAAGAAACTCTTAAATTCATTGAAACTGCTTGAAACCACTCCGAAATACAATGGAACTCTTGAATGAATAGAATTTTAACAAAATTTTACTCTTTTGGAAATTGAATAAAATAAATTTTAAAAAATGAAAAAAATAAAAAAAGTAACCGAAAATTGCAAGGGAAGTAACACTGATCAGAAGTTATTCCCCTTATTTAAGATTAGAACTTTTTTTTTATATGAATTTAAATGTTAAACAAAGATCACGTTTTACCTCAATGTCTGATACTTCCTTATCATGTAACTTAGAAAATGTCTTTTGATTTCTTTCTTTAGTTTTTTGTTTTATTCACACTTAGTTTTATTGAACCAAGTGGAATTCTTAAAGGAAAAAAAAAAATATTGATGTAAACAAAATAAATCATAAAAAAACAAAACACGATGAAAGCAAGACACAAAAGTGAATTATCGTCTGTTCATTAAACCGCTGAAAAAGTCTTTTGACACTTAATGCATATCAATTAGTCACTTAACACCGATTGGTGCAACAATCGATTGATTGATATTGAATTTGTCGGCCATGTTGAAACAAGGACTGGTGAAAAGTTGATCTTATGAGCTAGAGCAGCATTACTCAAACTATATGATCTTGCGGACCGGCAAGGTTTTTTTTCCAATGTGTCAGGGACTGTTAGCACATATGTACCAAATTATTATTTGTACATGATCAATAAAATATTAATTAAACATTTGTAGTAATGTTAATCTTTATCGGAAAAAAATCTAATGAATATATTAAAAGTTGACAATTAAAAAAAAATATATATTCATTCTGGCCTACTATTTTAAATATAAGCTAAAGCAATAAACTATGAAAATGGAAAATATTGAAGATTATTTTCAATTTCAGTGTTCTAGACATTTATAAATATTAAAATTCTAAAAGTTCAAAAATTAAAAAAAAAAAAAATGTTTTTATGAACGTGGTTCAGTCTTGTGTATTGGTGTATGTCTTCTGATGTATTGGTGTATGTCTTCTGATGTATATATTACAGCTGTTTAGGCCATTTTCAACAATTTAACCCAACTTTTATTAAGCTAAAGCAAATGTTTTTTAGTTAAACATCTGGTTGATCACTCAATAGAAACCATTGCATGACCGTCTTTTGACAGCATGTCATGTTGGGGGTGGTCAATAAATAACTTACTTCTCTCTCCTTTTGTTGGGTGGTGATCACTAAAAAAGTCTGAATTTAAAAAAAACAAACATGAATGCTGTCGGCGACAAACTAAGGGACCAATTTAGCATTAACTTACATTTCAAATTGCCCCCCCCCCCTCACCAAAAACCTATTATGGGGGGGGGATTTTCAAAAAACAAAAAAATGTTTTTTCTAGATATAATAAGGAATAAATGTTTAAATTTTCAGCCCTCTAGCTTCATTGGTGCGGCCTGTAGGCATGATACATACATACCCAGCAAGCCGGACCAACATGAAAACTGAAGAAACCTATGTTGACAGTTTTGGTTGACGGTTTCTAATTAATATTAAACAGATATTTGATGGAAATTTTACAGATCTAGGAGATAACAAAGGCCATCACATTTAAGCATTATAGGAGTTTTATATAGCTTCTCAATCGTGGCTAAGAACATCATCAAATAGTCTATACTTTCTCTTTATTTGCCTTCCCACAACGGCAAGTTTGACACATGGTCTTTTTTAGGGTGGGGTCCCCAAGTCCTTGCGACTAATGTCACGCAGACCTTGGGGAAAGCTGGTCAGTGGTCACAGTATAAATCCTGAGCATGCTGGAAGAAGATCCTGGGCAAGGGCGCGCTCAACTTCTTTGCCAGAAGGCTTCGATATCCTGTGCAACCTCTCATGATGTATCCTGAGCATGCGATAAGGACCCTGGGACATATCCCGGGCAGTGTTTCTCTGAACTTCAAAGCCATAAAGGTTTCGAGGAACAGATATTACTCTTTGATCTTAGCCAAAAGGCAGAAAAAAGGAGAAAGGGCCATGTTCTGTAGTAGTGAATACATTCATCATCATCAGCCGTTATAAGTCCACTGCTGGACGAAGGCCTTTCCCATCTCCCTCCATGACAACCTATCTTGTGCTAATCTCTGCCAAGTCTTACCGGCAAACTTTTCTATCTCGTCCCTCCATCTTGTGTCAGGCCGTTTCCTACTTCTTTTACTATCCCATGGGCACCAATCTGTTAATCTTTTCCCCCATCTATTGTCATCTCTTCTCGCTAGGTGGCCGGCCCATCTACACTTTTGTTGTTTAATTAGTTGTATAATATCCTTTACTCTAGTCTCGAACAAGGCGTTAACGAGAATTACATAGAAATTATCCGAAACATATACGAAAATGGCACAGCAATAATTAGACTACATAAAGATACAGACAAGATAAAGAGAGCAAAAGGAGTAAGACAAGGGGATACAATATCACCTAAATTATTCACAGCGAGCCTAGAAAGCATCTTCCGGAAAACTGAATGGGAGGGAATGGGAATAAAAGTAGATGGAGAATACCTAAGCAACTTAAGATTTGCCGATGACATTTCTATGACATTGGAAGCATCCGAAGAATTACAAAATATGCTAACCGACCTAAATAGGGAAAGTAAAAAAGTAGGTTTAAAGATGAATAGAACAAAGACAAAAGTAATGTTCAACGATAAAGTCCCCAAAAAGGTCATAAAGATAGAAGGCGAGACACTAGAAGAGGTTGACGAATACATATACCTAGGTCAGGTAATAAAACTAGAGAAAGACCATGACTGCGAAATAAAGCGACGCATAACGATAGGTTGGAAAGCATTTGGTATGAATAGAGACATTCTGAGGAGCACCTTGCCAATGTGCCTAAAACGGAAAGTATATAACGGCTGCATAATACCAGCCATGACTTATGGCTGCGAAACCTGGAAACTAACCAAACGAGCAGAAAACAAACTTAGAATAGCACAAAGAGCCATGGAAAGAGCAATGCTAGGGGTAACGCTGAGAGATAGAAAAAAAAGATCAACATGGATCAGAGAGAGAAAAGTGAATACATTAAACGTCATTAAATATGTGAAAACAAGTAGTGTACTAGCAGCCTATCGCTCATGTATCGGCATGCATATCACACTTTGAGTAGCACTGTACTGGAGTGACTTCTTTGTTGGCCAAATCAAGCATCTGTGCCCATTGTACCCAGTCATTGACTTTGCTTATTAACCCTTTCCAGACTGAATGTATTTCTAAATTTTACAAGTTTTAAGGCAACCCAAATTCAAATTTAATTTGTGAGCTATCGACCCAATTTAACTCCTCTATACCATATATATATTCTGATAGGATTATTCTTAGTTTGTATGTTGGAGGCGTTTTTACTCATGAATATCTGGTTGTGGTTGTTTTGTAACCAAATGCAATAGAATTTCCAACAAATGCCAAATATAATGTAAATATAACTGTATCAAGGATGAAATTGTAATACATTGTTGCAATTATGTCTCAGAATTATGTAACAGTAATTTAAATGAATTCTAATAAAACAATAAATTCCCCAACTTCAAACTCCTCATCAGAGTCAAGAATAGTCTACAAGGCCTCCTGGGCATTCATAATTCTATGCCTGGTTGTCATGGTATTGAAATTCGATCATATCGCTAATTTCAAAGCACATGGAAGCTATCATGTTGCTCGGGGTGATTCAATAGCATATATATATATATGTGTGGTGATTCAAAGTGGGAGTTGCCTCCTGTGAGTGGAACTCTCCAGATGCTGAATCAGCCACCCCCACTCCTCCTCACAGGCTGGTCATCCGATCAGAGGCACATGACGGGCGCCAACTTTGAAAGCTGCCTCTTTTTCTCAGACCTAGCGCTATCAGACGTGCTTCATAGCTCTCTTCCCATTTCATGATTTTGGCCCGATCTGGAGGACGTGTGATCGCCCTCGGATGGGCCAAAATCATGCCAGTGTTTAATTCAACCAATATGTAAGTAAGCCATTCTACCTTATTTTCACAGACACACATACTCACACTCACACACATTACCATCATTAAGGACTCTTAGACACAAAAACATTTTATTTACACTGTCACAATACATGGACAATGGACACACGCATGCACACAAATAAGCATTAACTAAATCCGTACATCCCTCGTTTGAATAAATGTTCGTTTTCTTTGTAAAGGAATGTCTCTTTTGTTAATCTTTTGTTTTAGAGTTGTCGCCCTTGCATCTTAAATCTTTGGTAGCCGCCAGGTGGTGTGCCATCGGTCGCATATAAAATGTCTACCATGTTTTGCTCAAGGAAAGAGTTATTGTAAATTGTTGAAGAAGCAAGAAGAATGCAGCGTATATGTAGAATTAACCGGTGCATCAAATATAAAAAAGTTCAACCCAAGCCTATAGGTGAAACCAGAGAATCTTTGCGTGTTTTTTTGTTTATTGCTGCTGTTGCCCGTACCCTCATGGAGTCAGTTTATCATTTTTACCAAACCTTTAATATGGAGACATTATCCCTACTGAACCAAAAGTCCCGATACCCAAATCATATCAATTGGAGACTACCTTCCTCTCAAAAACAGTGGGAGCCACCTTACCCACTCTCCATATATACCCATCTACAGCCAATTGGTATTATTAGATTTGGTTGTACACAAATGCACAGATTTAGCTGGTCTGTCTGGAAACTACAATCCAAAATTTCTATGTCAGCCAAATTATTTACCTGTGAAGAATGGGAGTGGAACCATTGGTCACACGTTTATTTATTAGAATAATTCATGATGATTAATAATAAAATGATTCTCTCAACCATTTTTATTAATTTAACTAAGTCGGACGATGTCTAAGGGATGTAATTCTTTTCATATATTTTGTCAGATTTACTTTTAGGTTGTGTATAAACTGCTTTCAAACATAAAAGTACCTCATAATTCACTTAAATAATTAATTCAGATTAACAAAAAAATTAAATTAATTATTTATCTCCCTAGGATCTTTCTTAATCTTTTTATATATTTTGTCAGATTTACATTTAGGTTTAATAATAGTATAAACTGCTTTAGAACACAAAACCTACTTATATAATATGCTGTGTGTATGTCTATATTTTTTGTCTGTAACATTTATCAAGGGAGATAACTATTAAATGCTAATTTAAAATTATTTGTAAAAAACAGAAAACTTGACAGAGAATTATTCATGAT
Organism: Architeuthis dux; assembly: GCA_006491835.1. NCBI lineage: Eukaryota > Metazoa > Mollusca > Cephalopoda > Oegopsida > Architeuthidae > Architeuthis > Architeuthis dux. The sequence goes on from VCCN01000077.1 coordinate 1,286,496, forward strand.
AATAGTTTTTTGTCAAGACTAGTTATTAGAAACCGTCAACCAAAACTGATAACATAGGTTTCTTCAGTTTTCAAGTTGGTCAGCTGGCTGGTTATGTATAACGCGTACAGGGTGCACCAATGGAGCTAGGGTGCTGAAAATTAGAACAGTAAGATTAGTTTAATGACAGATTAAAAATGCAAACAGAAGATAATGTTCTTACAGGTCCTTTATTCAAATATTCACAATGACCGCGGTCACGATACACACACATGGTTTCTTTCTCGAGCTCCCTTCTCTACACTCTACACAATGCAATAATGGCTGCTTGTTGACCAGAACGTAAAACAGCGGCCCTTAGCGGAAGTGGATAGAAACTCTTCTGCGTAAGGGGAATAACTCATGATACTTACTTAACAAGAACATTTACTTCTTATTATGTCTAGAAAAAGCATTTCTTTTGTTTTTTAAATCTCCACCCACAAATAGGTTTTATGGGGGGGGGGTCAATTTACAATGTAAATTTTATGCTAAATTGGTCGTTTAGTTTGTGTCTGACAGTGTTCAGGCTTGTTGTTTTTTTTAAAAATTCAGACTTTTTTTTAGTGATCACAGCCCAACAAAAGGCGAGAGATGTAACTTATTCATTGTCAACCCTTTTATCAATTTTTTAATTGATTATCCCCAACACGACATACTGCCAAAAGACGCTAGTCACATGATGGTTTCTTTTGACCTGTTGTCTTAAGCTCTTGGATTAAGTATTGTCATTATTCCACCATTTATTCTGACCAGCATACTCAAGGAATAGGAGTTAGAATTCAGCAATATACTTGAGCAGTAAGTCTACTAATGTAGCTGGAGGAAAAGGAATTGAAGACAGAATAAAATTCTAACAGAATTCTATTGAGTGACTAACCAGACCTGATTCTTTTTGCAAACGTGTTCATTCTGGTTGAACATAAACAAGAAAATGCAGTGCAACACAAGGTTTTTGATATTTTTCTCATAAAATGCAATTGCAAAATTATTTAAATACTGCTATTATTTTTTGATGGCATGGGTAAACTAGTTACCTCATAATTCACTTAAGTAATTAATTCAGATGAACCAAAAAGATTTAATTAACCATTCATCTCCCTTGGACCTCCCTTAATTTCAGGTGTGTAATTAACGTTTTTGCTTTTCAATATTTGTATTTCTTTGCTATGCAGGAACCTAGTTAAGCTGTTAACCAAAAGTTCTTCCATGTCCGCACATCCTGGTGCGATGGAGTTGTCCACTTTTGAGTGTTAAACAAAAGTGTTCGATGTCTAATTAGGTTAATTAGGCTAATTAGAATCTTGTAATTAGAATTAATTAATACTGTAGAAATTAACGTCTGCTCTTCCCACAATGCATGTTTCAGGAAATATTAGTGGCAAATTAAGACTTTTTTTATTTATTGAATTATTCATGATCTGCAATCTTAGGAAAATTATTTAGTGTCAATACATGATTTTTTGTTTTGTTTATTCCTGTACATCCACTGCCACTTTTCCAGGGGTGCAAAAGCATATATTCCGAATATATCTTAGTAGCAATCCTGTTACAAGTGAATAGTAATACAATCATTCTCTATGGGATCATTAAGTTTGTGTTATATAAAATAATTGTACTGCACCCTTATCCTTTATTTACTATGAGATTCTAACTTTCAAATACCCTCAGGTGAGAAGACCTGATCCAAAGGGGGGGGGTCAAATGCCCTGTTTGCCCCCCCCCACCTAGCATACACCCATGTTCCTGTAGACTGCATATGGGTGCAACGACTTTGTTGCGGTTTCAGTAGCAAGTAAGATTTATACAGGGTGAGCTTGCTAGCCCCATACCAAGCGCTCGTCTTTTTAGCTCTGCTTGGGACCAGCTATGGCAACTGCCAAGCTGTAGGTTTTTTTCTATCAGAGTAACCTTCTCCTAGATGGACTGCCATACAAGGCTAAATGGCTCAAATTGCCCTGCTGTTTAACCATAGCTAGGGAGAGAAGTGGGTTCATGCCTTTCCCAAGGGCATTAGTGAAAAGTGAAAGCAAACAGTCTTGTCCAAAACTCTAATTTGGTTTGCTGATTCTGCACCTTCTAGTGTCTGTAGAAAAAGCATCCTGTCTCTTAAGAGACAACTCCCAATGTAGTATGGAGCCCTGTGACGAAGACCCGGTTTCTGTTGCATGCATCAGCTTAGTGATCCTTGTAAGTTTCAAGTATGGCTGGATGAAAGTCCACCGTAGGGATACCTCAACCCGAATCATACAGCTTAGAGTGTACTCAATTAGCTGCTGAGTGCACAGGGAAATTTGTTCTGATGAAGAGTTTTCCACACTCTCCATTCATAACGGGCATGGAACTTAGGACCTTCTATGTGTGAGGCAGACGTGCTAACCATTACACCATCTGAGCGGACTTTCTGGCAATTGGGGGTCTAGTTTTGAAGTGTTATGCAGTCTAGTGAGCAAGAATGACTTCTTTGTTGGTCAAATCAAGCAACTGTGTCCCATTATACCCAATCATTGACTTTGAAACCAAACCCAAACCCTTATCTCAGCCAAATCAAAATGATTTGCCTGCGAAGAATGAATATATCTTCAGTCACGTGTGTATTTATCTGAATAATTCATTTTTGCAGTAATCCTATATATTATTCTGCTTGTTTGTATGTATGACTGTGATGCTTTCTGATTATCATTCATTTCTTCTCTGGTGTCTTCTCACAGCAATAAAACTGGTTTTAACATGTTCTTGAGTTTTATTGCTCCTTTCCTCTTTTGATGTTTGGGTAAAGAAGGCCAAGAGTCAATTGCTGTCCATAGACCTAAAGTATAGTATCTAACAACAATAAAATGTAAATTCTCCTTATATCTTTCATTCTCTCTCTCCTCCCTCCCCATCCACACTTGCATGTAATTAACAAGAGTAAGAATGGAAGAGGTTGCTTATGTTTGAATGGGAGCAAAAAGGACTCAACCTTCAATATAGCTATCATTCATTCATTACTCCTCCCCCACACGTCAGAATCATAAAAATTAAGTTATAGTAGTAGACCACAGGAATATAGACAGATAGCAAAAGTAATCAATAATAAGAACAGATATTTTAGTTTCATTTGCCTTTGTATGTTGTTACAGTACATATAAAGACATTCCACAGGTTGATTTTAATAAAATTATATACAGTGAGCCCTCGGTTTAACGGACTAATAGAGGTGAACGGGAGTCCACTAAAGCCAAAAGTCTGTCATATTGAATGTTACCTGAGAAAAGGCATGTCTATGGAGCGATATGTTTTGCTGGTGCCTGGAAGATTTGTGGGGGGAAGAGAAGCCGGATCTATTGATGAGAATCCGACCTAAGTTTTGTGGCACACCGGCTTGATGCATTAGATTTCTCCATAGTACTGGTTTTCGAAGGTGGGTTAAAGTTGACTGCATTTAAATACAATCAATGGCAGGAAACGAGAGACAAACAAAGAGACAAGCTTTGAAAAAGACCAACATTTGTTTTATTCATACTAAATTTAGTGGTAATTTAGTTAGTGTTTATATGTAAAAGTCCATTGTCAGTGTTTATGTGTGTAAATATGTAAGAGTCCTTTGTCCAGGTATATTTTTTTTCGTGTAGGTTTGAGATATTGTATAAATAAAATGTTTTGGGCTAAAAGTTTTCATGATGATGTTAAAAATGTGTATGTGACAAAGAGTTCATAATTATATTAAAAACGTGTATGTAAAAGTAAGGGAATTGGCTTACTTGGTTCTGGGTTGTTTTTATACTCTGGCCTGTTCGTAGCACGTGAAGACCACACGTCTCGGACAGGCCAAAATCATGAAATGGTAGCAGCGTTGTTACGCACATCTTGTCAGGAAGACAGACTAGGAGTAAAAGAGGATGATTCAAATATAGCGCCTGTCACATAATTAATTGCTGGTCCCTGATTGGCTGTCAGGGCGCAGGGTTTAGCTTATCGTGTGTGGAGAGTTCTATGCACGGATGACAACTCCGTTTGGGTCACCACATGTCTTTCCTTTTTTTTACTCTTTTCAAATTCAAATATTTTAATGCAAAAGTAGCTTTAATACAATTACAATATAGAATATAAATTTATTGAATTATAATACAGAACAAGTCGGTAAAGTTTGCAAAAAGAAAGTGTCCAGTTTTAGTTCTTTGCCACTCTGATATTGTTTCTTAACTATGATAGTTCTAAACTGTTCATAGAAAGAGACAATTTTTCATTTAACGTTAATTTCTGTGCCACATTCAAATTCGCTTTCTTTCAACTTCTGTATCAGCTGATGTCATTTTGAGTTGTAAGGATTGCAAAATTATTTAATGAATTAAGTAAACATTCAGAAATCGCAGATGCATACCTTCCAAGTCTCACACATTTTAATACATTTTCACACATGAAAAGAAAATCCTCAAGCATTTTATAAAAAGTGTTGGATTTATTTAGATTTATTAAATTGGTTTAGATTTCTGATACAAATCTTAGATGAGAGAGGTAAACTTTCAGCTCACATTATATCCTTGTAATATATTCTTGAAAACATTTTACTCCCGATTGCAACTTTAATCTGTGTGAAGAGTGTTTCAAATCTGAGCCAATTCAAATGAGGCTGCACAAAATGAAACTTTTTGAAAAGAATTGTTGGTTGTATCTCTCTATGTATTCACTGTATTTTTTATAGAACTCACATTATTTTGAAAGATTACATACAAAACTTTTGAAACATGTTTTAAATAGACTTCTAGACAACACTTAATTTCAGTAGCTGATATGCCCTGAAATGTAATTTTGGATACATCATTTTCAAAATTTTCTGGGGGAGCATGCCCTCAGGCATCCCTAGAGGGCCTACCCCCAATTTTCCTTCACATAAAAAAAAGAAAATTGGGTGGGGTATTCTCACACATTCTTAACCCTAAAACTTGACAGGTATGCAGATAACAGGATGACTAAGTCAAAACAAAGCAAGCAGAGTGGCCAACTTTTAAACAAATTTTATATCCAAAATTGAGGCACAAGGAATCAAAAAACATCTAGTTGTTGCAGAGAATTATCTAAAAAGAAATTATCCAAAATTGAAGCAAAAGATATCTAGATGTTCCTATGAAATTATCTAAAAATACACTACATATTATTAAGCCTTTATTCACTGCATGCTATATCCAAATACAAAAAATAACACCAAATATTTAAGAAGGAAAAAACACCTTTTATTTAAGAAAACAATATAAAAAATATTATTATATTAAATTTAAGCAAAAGGCAATTAGCTTCAGTATGTGGTATAAAGTCTCCCAATAAAAGCATTAATTTACGAATAGTTTAATGAATAACCCACTAAATCGGAAAAAAAACTGCATCAGGAAGACTCCAACCAGAATTGAGAATAAACACTTGGTTTACTGTTGAAATAATAAATAATTTTTACATTTTTGTTGTGCACTAAAATATTGTTTATAGCAATGATTTCAGAAATGTCAATAAACTTTTTGCTTATAAACATAAAATACGACATACTTCTTAACTTAGTTCTAGCAAATGGGGGATTAATATTAAGTCGATTTCTAGTGAAATGACCATGAATTTCATCATGAGCTCTAATGCGGTTGCATAAATACATAGGTGCTTCAGGATTTTTTATTCTAAACATTAAGGTAAGACTCCTATTTTTCATATTTAAAACCATTTTATTTTTTTATAAAAGCACTTAAGTGTTCATATTTACGCAGCTTGAAGGTAAAACGAACATTTTGTAACTTTTGAATTTTATTTTGTAATTTCTCAGATAAATTTTGTAAAATGATATCACCATAGTTAAATTGAGAGAGCATGTAGGTGTCAATTAAATTAAATTTAGATGATTCATTTAAGAAATTCCTAAATCTAAATGCTTTAACTTGCCATAAGCCTTGGCAATTGATAAATTCACACGTCTAATCCAAGATAATTCTTCATCAAATGTAATACCAAGCTTCTTTTCTTCATATACTCTTTCAATAATCTTATTCTCGATCTTGATTGGATCCAACCAAATACTTTCCAATTTTTCAAGATTCTGACGAGACCCTATCACAATAAATGTACTTTTTACTGCATTCAACTTCAAGCAATTATTTTTGGAATATTTTGAAATTCTGTTAAGCTCACTATTTATGTTTATAATAGTGTTGTTAGGCTTTTCACATTTGCAAGAATTGTACAACTGGGTAGCATCAGCATACGTGTGATATCTACCTCTTTCTATTGCATCTCTGAGGTCAGAAACCAAAACAGTAAAAAGGTCCCAAGACTGATCCCTGCGGCCCACCATTAAGCACCTCACTCCAACCAGATGCACCCTCATTAGTAGCAACCTTTTGGTGTCGACCATTAAGATAAAAGAAAATCCAATTGAGTGAATCATCATGGAAACCAGCAGACTTAAGTTTTGCAAGTATCGGTCTGTGGTTGGCACAATCAAAGGCTTTAGAGTAATCAAGCAAGACCAGAAAAACAAGTTCAGAATTCTCCAGGCATTCATATATGTCATCAGTAACATTTAAAAGATCTGTTACTGTGCTGTGTGTATGTTTATAGGCTGACTGTAAGTTGTCAAAATAATTAGTTTCTTTTAAATAATGAATCATTTGTTTAGCGATTAACTTTTCAACAAAACAAACTTATGGACCTATAATCAGAAGTGAAGATGGGGTTATTATTTTTAGGTAGTGGCTTAACCAGTGTGTTTTTCCATCTAGTTGGGCATTTTTTATATAAAATAGAAGTGTTTATAATATTAGTATGTTTTTATTCATTATGACCTTCATTTCATCAGTAAATTTTTCATTCTTGAGAAATATTAAGTTTTGAATTCATGTCTAAATACGGTTATTTAAAAAAAACAAAACTAAAGATAATTCATGTAAGCTGAACCTCTGTAAAAATGTTGGAAGGTAATTGCCCTGTTTAGCCTTATAGTTACATTGTAAATAGAATCCCCTCATAAAACCTTTAAAAGACTTTTTTCTAAAAACTAACAAATCCTGGAAGCTTCTATGGTCCAATGCAGTGGTTCCCAACCTTTTCGTGTCATTCCCCACTTTTGTCAGTAAGATTATTAGTATCCCTCCCCTTCCACTTATTAAGTTGCAACAAAGATTAATTTCAAATTATAACTTTATTTTGCATATAATTAGACAGCTTCATATTAAGAATTAGTTTAATTTTATAATTGAGAAGAAAGCTAGCGAAAATAATTAGAATGCATCATTTGAAATTCCAATTTATTACAAAAATAATAAGGATTCTGCCGTTGTAACTGATATACACATCAATGTGATCTCTGTTCTTGTTTTTTTGCTACTAGATCTTCAATTTATGGGTGTATTAGGGAGAGAGTACATCTTAAATCATTCTCAACTTGGAGCTTATTTTGAGCCCTCAACTTGATATATAGAAGTGCAGAAAACCCTAATTCTAGACTGGACTTTTATTTTTACCCAATATCCCCCTCTTATCCCCCCCCCCCCACCGGATTACCCAAATTCTCCCCATGGGGGAATTCCCCCTTGGTTGGGAACCACTGGTCTAATGGATTGAAAGCACCTAAAATTGAAAGTAAAAACATTCTCCTAAGAGAACTGTGAGGTTCAAAAACCGAACCAAAAATGTTAATCCTAAGTTGGCAACCCACTACACATTTAAAACAATTTTAAAAAAGGGGGAAAATTTAATTTTGAAATAAGACTGATATTTATTCCGAAAATAAAGTGTTTTTTTAAATAGCAAGACAAAATTTATTAAATGGGAAACATTTTAATTAACGAACACAAGTAAGTTTCCAGTTTTTGAGCCCAGATAAAAACCATCATTTTGAAAAAACTTTTTTAATGTTGGCATTCATAACCTAATCAGAATATTGGTGCTATACAATCTTACTGTATCTTAACAGCCAATAAATCCATGTGCTTCTAAAATCTTAAATACCCACGGGATATATCTAGCTAGCAATCTGCAAAGATTTTTGACTGACCTACTCTTGTTTTTCTCTCACTGTTTTACTTGTAAGTTGTTGAAAGTTTGAAATAGCTATCCTAGAAGACAAACATAACATCATACTCCGACCCAGACACAACTTACCCCAGGAATAGCGTGCTTCCCTCAGAACACTTGCTAACAGAAACAACCTCATAATTACAAAAGCGGACAAGGGAGGAGCTATAGTTATTTGGGGGATCGAACAGTACCTGAAGGAAGCTAATAGCCAGCTTAGTAACACAGAATTCTACATACAACCTCTTTGAAGACTATAAAAACACAATCATCACCTCTTTAGATGTTATGCACCGAGACCACTTGATAGATAAAAAAAAACCTCCATGCCCCTCAAACCCATCAACGCTAAACCGGCACGCTTTTATCTACTTCTAAAATTCATAAAATTAACAACCTAGATAGACTGGTTATCTCATCTACTAACTGCCACACCACAAAATTATTGACAATATGTAGACCATTACATACAACACCTTGCTAAGGAAGTGATATCTTATATAAGAGACAAGACTGACCTCCTTAACAAAATTAAAAATATTAACACAATACCTCATGATGCAACACTAGTAACTATGGATGTTAAATCCCTATACTTAGCCACGAGGAAGGGCTAGAAGCCTTAAAGGAAAGCCTAGACAATAGAATTGTTAAAGTACCTAAAACAAAAATAATCACATCCCTAATGCAACATATACTAACATTGGATAGCTTTAACTTCAATGGAAGACATTTTCTCCAAATCAAGGGGTGGGCTATGGGGACAGTCGCGGCACCATCCTATGCTAACATTTTCATGGGGAAATTTGAAGAAACTTATATCTATCCAGAAATCAATGATCACTGTCTATTCTATGCTAGATATATCGATGACATTTTCATTATATACACTGGGGGAACTACTAAACTTAATAATTTCCTTACACACCTCAACTCCCAACATGTGTCCATTAAATTCATTCACTGATACACATAACTACCTCCACTTTAAATCTGCACACCCTAAACACCTTAAAGAAAACCTCCTGTTCTCACAGGCACTTAGACTTAGAAGGATATGCTCAGACAATAATGAACTTTATAGAAATATCGATCTATTTATAAAACATTTCACAGCATGAGGTTACCGACACAATCTGGTGAAGGACCTAACAAATAAGGCTATTTCAATCCCAAAAGAGGAAACCCTAAAACTAACAAAGACAGGTCTTACTGCATACTGCTCACAGCAACATTTAACAACACCCTCCCCCCTCTAACTAGAATAATGATGCACCACTGGGT
>VCCN01000077.1:1612997-1625738 GCA_006491835.1 Architeuthis dux
TTTAGTGTTTAGCTCAGATGTCTGTCATCTTCTTTCTGTCCATATTTTATTCAGGGTCTTAAGTATCCAAACAAATCATTCACAACTTTGTCTCCATCTTTTCTGCTTCAAAGCCCTGAATTATAGACACACACGAGGACAATTCCTTGGCATCCATGCCACATATGATCTTCTTCATTTCATGTTTGTACACTGGTATAGCCAAACGGCAACTGACTTGACAACTTATCCTATTTTTTTCCCTTGTTGACTATTTTATATCAGTGTATTTCTGTACTTGTTGTATCTGGTCACATAAAGTAACAAATAACTTCTGGTTATTTGAACTGTAACTCAGTTCACTAATGTGTTGCTCACAAACTTACTTCACTCTCACTCTTGTTTACATTGGATATGACCTCTGCTCCCAAATGAGGCTCTCTCACCAAAAGCAGGATTTAAACTCACGGCAAGACTTGGCAACATTGCTAAGAAGTGGTAGGAGGTGACGTCACAGTAGTAGTGAGAGTGCTTAACAAAATCATAATCATTGCCTCCACTAAAATGAAAGGTTAAGAAGAGTTTAAATTCATGGCTAAAATATGCTAATCTTGTCTAGATTATTGGTCATGTTAGTTAAATCACTGGCATAACATGAGGTGATCACCGCTAGAAAGTTATTCAAACTTTAGTAGGAAAAACCAATAAATAAATCTTTACATAAAGTTGATTTGTACCAACACCTTCTTAGGCTCTGTTTTAGGCTAAAATCAACTCCTTTGACTGAAGACTTAACTTTTGTATCAAAGCCTGGAATGATGTTCAAGGCCAGCCCTAGGTTTCAGCAATACAGGCTGTCGCCCAGGAAGCCAAGTTCTAGGGGGCGTGTGTCGTGTGTCATGTGTCTGAGTCATTAGGACTTTCCAAATACAAATGGGAAAGTAAATAAATTAAACAGAATGAAAAACGAGAAAATTCCCTGATGTGAAGTCAGATTTTTCAGGAATATCTGACAGTTAAACACTTGTTATAGTGAAACTAATAGAAACATTTGGCAAAGGAAATTCTCATGACTGACAACATGCTCAGGCTTAGCTAGTTTGGTGAAATAGAGTGCTCACAATACCTGGGGGTCTGGGAGGGAAGGTAATTGGGATGAGGTGAGATGGCAAGTAAATAATACTATACTTTGAATGGTGCTGAAGTTCAGCTTGTCCGGGGCACCAGGAACCATAGGACTGGCCTTGATAAGGTTCCTGATATTTCTTATTGATAATCTCAATTTGAGAGCATTCAGGCTTTTTCAGTCATGAATACTTAAACGTCTTTGGTTTTTCTGAGCCGCAGCAGACTTCATTGATTTACTCGGTAGATTCCTTTTTAAGAAATCTTGATTTATGAATGTAGTTATTTTGTTGAACATCTAATTTTAGAACGGCAAAAAAAAGTCAATAAAAATTGATTTAGATGCTCTAGGCCTTTGCTCCCCAAACATTTTTGGCCACAACACTGAGCACGGAATCTTTTTTTTTGGCCTGGCGACCCTCAGGGTGGAAACATAATTTCAGTGTTTCTTCATTTAGTTACATCCAATAGATTTTACTGAATTTTGCTTTGATGCAATAATCAAGTATAAGTATTGGACATGAACAGACTGGAATACGTCAGAAGTTTTTATACACCTATCGAGTCTCAGTGACGCTTTATATTCCAAAGTTGTGATATGAATATATTTGCAATTTTTTTTTCTCTTAAAATTTTAAAATTTTTGTTGACTTTAGGTTCCTACCGTAACAAGAACAACAATCCTCACCAAAATTTGGTGTGTAAACCAATATGCAAAATCCCTGTTCGCCTACCGTGATTAGAACACACAACCTAGTGATTGTTAGGCTGGTGTCTTACTAACTGAGCTTGACAAGTTTTAGATATTAAGGAAAATTTATCATTTAATATATATACAATACAAAAGTTGCATTAATCATCTTCAGTTGGAATAGAAGTTGCAGTAGAGTTTGACCCTGCAGTAGCCAGTCTTTTTTAATTATTATTTCTCGTTTTCCAAACCATCCCATGACCCTCAGGGGCACCCTTGCAACCCTCAGTTAGGTTGTGACGATGTGTTTGGGAACCACTGCTCTAGGCTGTGTGGCTAATAGGGATGGAAAACAGTTGGTTGGACTCGATTGGTTTGTTTTATTGTTGATTGATACAAGATACTTTTCTACAGTTTTTGTTTATATACTTCAAATACTTTGATGCACATCTATATAATGACCAGTGTGACTTTTGTCAAACTCCAATACAAAGTCTAGGGTTGTTCTTGTTATGGTAGGAAAACAAAGTCAACAAGAACAATCCTCACCAAATTTTAGGAGTGTGAACCCATATGTAAAATTGACATTTTTGAACTCACGACCAATTTGATTGCCAGGAAGCTGTCTTACTGACTGAGCTAAATTGATAAGTCTTAGATATTAACAAAAATGTATCATACAGATTGTATAATGCACTGGCTTATTTCATTCTAATGAATTATACAATAAAATATACATTTTTATAATTTTTCATTTTTCTTATATACAATACAAAAGTTGCAGTAATCTTCTTCAGTCAGAATAGAAGTTGGAGTGCCGTCTGATCCTGCAGCAGCTAGTCTTGTTTATTTCTGTCTGTAACAATGGACTCTTCCACTTAAAGGGAAGAATTTTGCTGACAAAATGCAAACGTATGACACATCTGAAGCGGATTAGATTCAACTGCAAATGATTTTCTGGGCGTTTCCCTTTCCGTAAATATCAAGTTGGTTGCTGGGGGAAAAGCAGAGTTTTTGTAAATTTAACAAATCCACTTTTCTTTTAAATACAATTTAAATGAGGTTTTTTTCAAAGAAAAACTAACTACACTAAAAAAGCTGAAAGTGTTTAAAAGCCCTCTACTCAGTGTCTCAAAAATATATAAATACTTCTGGTCTGTGAAACAATAAGTTCTTCTTTTTATGATTCGGCATAGGTAGTGTCCAGGCTTTTAGACTTTTCAGTGTGTACAAGACCAAATATGACAAATTTTAAATAACAAAAATTTAAATTAATAGGGAATAAAGAAAATGGTTTACTTTAGAATTTAATCAAGATCCTGTTGTTGAAATAATAGCCAGTAAGCCAAGAGGATACATTTTTAATCCTATAAACCAGAGCTTTCCAAACATTTTGCATTGGCAACACACTTCTTGAAAATAAAATTATTTGTGACACATTACCTAAGTTTTTTTTTAGCCAAGCCAAATATATAACGTCACTCCAGCAGTTCAACTATCTGGGGAAAAGTATCTTTTGAATATTTTTTTGAACATACTCTAGTGTGTCACCAATAATCTCTGGGTATCACATCACAACACAGCATTGTTTATAGCAGAGTTTTACAAACTGAGTTTGAAGATCCCGGATATATCAGGTAGGACAGCGACTGCTATAATATCAGTTTATTGAAATTAATAGGGGATAAAGAAAAAGGTATTCTTTAGGATTTATTCATGGATCTGTTGCTTAGACTGGCCAGAGGATAAATTTCTAATCCTATAAATAATGCTGAGTTTGAAGGTCTCAGACATATCGGGTGGGACAGCAACTGCTATAATGTTTAGTTTATTGAAATTGATAGGGGATAAAGAAAAAGCTACTCTTAAGCATTTTCAGTATTTCCCAGTATCTTGCAAAATATTGAGGAAAAACAATAAAAATAGGATAGGCCTATGAAAAAATAACCTTTGGCTAGTAGGATAGAGAGTAAATTTTCAAGACTGTTTTTTTTGTGGGGGGGGATATATTTCCAGTGGGGGTGCAGAAGGATATATTTGGAATATATCTTAGCAACAACCCTTTTACCAACAAAGAATAATACCGTTTTTTTATATGAGTACATTACATTTGGATTACGTAAAACTTTCAAAACCCCTCAGCTTAGGTGAAAAGGCCTGATCCAGGTAGTGGTGGCAAATGCCCTGTTTGTCTCCCCTGCCAGTGGATGCCCATGAATGGGTAGGTTTGCGAGTATTGGACCAAACTCCAACATAGTACGGTATTTATTCATATATAATATGCACTTTTTTGCCCAGATATAATCATCTGATTTTTGTTCGTGGGTGGATGGGTGTGTTACCATAACGCAGCAAAAAGGTAGCAATATGTTTGTTAGAGTATTTTAAGGGTATTGCACTAACTTAAAAAATAAAGCAATTTCCAGTCCAATCGGGCCACTGGTTTTCAAGTTATTAATTTAATTAAGTATAAATTGATAAATAAATAAAGTCTAAGGGAGATAACTACAGGTTTAATAATTTCTAATTACTGTTATTTTTTATAAAGAATAGGAATAAGCAAATATAAATTGTATGAATAGGAATGACTTGACATTGACCTTAAATGTCGCCAAAGGCAGCTTTTAAGTGAGTATATTTTAAAGCTATAATTGCAATTTTTGTATTTGTTTTCTTCTAGGTCTAAAAGAGGACGAGTGGCACTTGATGGCCAAAGAAGGCTCTGTTGGCAAAGCCTTTGAAATGTCCACTGATGGTCAGTTTGTCTTGGAATTGCATAATGGACAACAGAAATTCCCTTTCCAGTCTGTGATTTTTAGAGCCAAAAAGAATGGCATGAGTTCTTATGTGGGCAAATTGGTTGTGCATGCACTGGATCGATTATTAGGGGTGAGTATGGACCGCATTAGAGAAGAGAAAGAACCACTTAAATCAGTGGTTCTTAATCTTTTCACCACCATGAAGATGTGAGGGGGGGGGGGCCCTCACATCTTCAACCAAATGATTAGTATGAAATGAGTACTGCAAATATATGAAAAAAATAAATTTTAATATATGTTCATCATGATATTATGCAAACACTTATTGGGAGAATTCCCAAAATAATTATGGAAATTCTTACTTTTTTAATGTGGGCTCACATCCTCCTCTTAAAATTACTCATCCTCGGGGGAGGAGGCATGTTCCCCTGGTTAAAAACCGCTGCTTTAAATTCTTTTTGTGTTTGTGTGCACGTGTGTGTTTTGAATGAAAAGGGTTATTTATCATTTTTAAAAATTCTTCCAAGTCTTTTTATGTTCCCCCATCAGAAATAAATAAATGAATATTATGCACATTACAGAAATGACAGTTTAACTTGGTAAAAAAATATCAAAATAGATAAACATTTTCCATGGATTTTTGTGCATTTCTAATAAATAGACCGACCAAACCCAAACATAGTACCATTTTTTTTTCCCCAGATTTTTAAACCTAAAAATTAGGGATGCATATTATACACAAGAACTAAATATTACCTCCTTTTTCCCGGCCAAATTTGGGACCGCATGACCGAAAGCAAGTTATATCTATTGTGCAAACTAACTGATGTGTAACAGTTTAAATCACTATAATAATGTTACATTTTTCTATGATAATGTATTAAATGTTCATTATATTTCATAAGTATGCATTAGAGATGTAAATTTTATGTTGCTGGTGCAAATACCTGTTGCACGAAATGTTACTAAGGAAAAGCCAGTCTGTATTATACACGAGAGATGTTTTTTCTCTCCAGAATTTCATCATTCATAGTGCGTATTATACACAAATATATATGGTATGACTGGCTACAGCTTGATTAAGTCTTTGCTCCTAATAGTTTTTTTTATCAGAAAACATTTTCCTTGGATTTTGTATGTGTTAGACAGGTTGACTCTAATATAGTTTGACTGAATACAACATGATGAAGTCCCAGCTACTATTTTTTACAAAGATTATTGCAATTGAGAACATTTCCAGGTTTCAAGCAAAAAATAAAGTCCATTATAGCAGCACCTGTCATAAATGTTTTTTAGAAACCATCAACCAAAACTGTCAACATAGGATCCAGTTTTAAAGTTATTCTGCCTGGCTATGTATGTATTGCACGTACAAGCCGCACCAATGGAGCTAGAGGGCTGAAAATTTAAACATTTACTTCTTATGTCTAGAGAAAACAGCTTGTTTTTTAAAAAATTACCCCCAAATAAGTTTTTAGGAGGGTTTTCAATTTGCAATGCAAGTTTATGGTAAATTGGTCCCTTAGTTTGTGTCCAGCACCGGTTATGCTTCTTTGTTTTTTATTTAAATTCAGACTTTTTAATGATCAAACAAAAGGCAAGAGAGGTAACTTATTCATTGAGCACCCCTTTTTTCCAATTGATCACCCCCAACACAGCATGCTGCCAAAAGATGTTGGTCGCATGACGGTCTCTATTGAGTAACTAACCAGACCTGTTTATGATATCCTTCATTTGTTTTGTGTGACATACAAACACAATCTCTGTAGCATTTGCTGCCAAAATCCTTATACCCACCTTTTCATATCGACTGTACAATCCAATATGGTGGCCCATTCTGTCATCTCAGAATGCTTTTAAAAAAAAGGTAACTTTTTGTTAAAATGTACATAAAATAAGATACCTGTTGAATTTCCTGGGATAGAGTAGGAATCCAAGCATCATGTGATATTGGTATCTGCTGGGCTATAATAAGGGCAGTGCAAATAGTGCAACTGCACAGGGCCTCAAGATATTAGGGTCCCTCCATAAAACCTTCTTTAAAAAATATTTTTTATTTTCAATGTTTTTCAGTGTTCCATTTTTTTTTTGAGGGTTTATAATGTTACATAAAGTCCTTCATGAATTGATAATCTACATACCTGTCAAGTCTCACACATTTTATAAAAAGCGTAAAATTTTATGAAAGGTGAGAAATTTTATAAAAAGTAAATTTTTATAAATGTGTGAATCTTTTGGTTAATGATTTTAACCAAAGTGCTATCACGGGACTGTGATCTGCCGCACACCGAAAGGGTCTATTAATTCCATTCCCACACATGCTAGGAGTAACATCGCAAGTTCAACAATGAGTATCGAAAATTTTTACAAAGAAAATGAGATTGAATGAATCTATGACTTACGATTCTCACTCATTTTCAACATTGAAACTTGACAGGTATGTAATCTATGTCAAATTAAACATCATGATTCTATGAATATTTCATTTTTGTTTTGATTTGTTTGAAAATAATAGCTAAATGCAAAAATAGAAGTGACCCCGAGAAATATTATGCACTGGGTCCCGTCAATGTTAAATTTGTCTGAGTATTTGTCTGTATATTTTGGAATGATTTCTATAATCTGTGCACTTCGATCCATACAAAAATGAGTTAATTATTCTGAAGTAACTTGATCGAGTTTGGATCTAATCAAGGCTTGGGATAATCTCTCTCTGTTGGAGCAAATTTTTTCCCATTAATCCGTTGGCCCTCTACCTATGATAATGGCTTAACGAAACTTGATGAATGGAAATCCTCCTGGGAAATTTAATCTTTGGGATTTGCTAAATCTAGCCTCGCTGTAATCTTATGATGACAAAATTATCAAACCAACCAACAAAAGAAAAAGAAACACTATTGATAGAATTCATGACTATAACCTCTTAGCTCTGGATATGCATTGAAGCAGTATCTACCTCTATTGATAGATGGAACCACCATAGCCTCTTATTTCATTCAAAACAACACTGGTGAATGTAGAAGAGAACCTCACAGCTAAAAGGAAATAGAAAGAAAACAAATATAAAAATGTTTGTCTTTGTTTTGGAGCTAGGATCCACCATAGCTTCTTATTTCATTCACTACATAAATAAAAATGATCAGTGACTTGGGAATGATAACATGACAAAAACATCAGGATGACTGGCGATGGGACTATACTCAGGAAATATTGAACTTATGACTTTCTAAATGAGATCAGTGACTATAAGCAGAATTTACAAGGTCTGTCTGGAAAGTATCCAGCCATATAATATTAACAAAAAAATAGCCTACCTAAGGCAATGGTGCCTTAGTCCTCTTCAAAGTACTCCTCTTGGGACCTCACACACTCTTCCACTTTTCAAAACAGTCTGCTAAGTCCTCTTTTGGGATCACCACCAGCTGCCTGTTTGCATTCTCCTTAATCTCGTCTACGGCCTGAAACCTTTCCTGGAAAAGCTAGAAGTTGCAGGGAGCTGGCAGGCCAGGGTGATACAATGCTTTGCAAAAGAAACCCTTGATTTTGTTGTAAATGCAATGGTCACATAGTAATCAATGCTGACTGAGTTGCCCCTCCCCCCCCCAAAGGGTGATGATGAAAGATTAGCCATTCTTATGTCTGAATTACACCAAAATTGTAGAATTTCTGAGATTTTGTCTGGAAACCAGATTAGCAATTAGTGTCCCGCCTCCAAGATACCCCTTGCAACACCCCCTCCCCACACACACGTTTCCCCCTTGGTACAGGTCTGTTATTCAAGCTTCTCTCTTGAAAAGCTGATCAAATATTCCTTTTTTTTTTTCTTCTTTTGTCTATCAGACAATAGAAGATCACTCTTCCAATATGACTTAATAACACAGCTAAAGGAAGGAGATCAGCAGTTCTGATTATACAGGGTATCCCTAAAGTCTGGACACATAGGCAAAATGCATATTTTCAATAATACAAATTTGAACAACATTTTATTTAATTGAAATATTAATAAATAACATCTTCAATGTGTTTTACACTATTTGTGATGCAAAGTTCAATGCGCTTTGCGAGATTCACATGAACCCGAGGCATTAACTCCACATTTCCGATTGGGGTCCTTCTGGGATGAAGTGCATTAAAATCATCTGCTATCTTTTGATATGACCATCCTTCACATCCACTGAGAAGTACCAGTTCAATCCTTTCTTCTTTCGACAAACTCATTTAATCTGGGGCAAAAAACATATAGGAAATATCACTATTTATAACTATGTGTCCAGACTTTAGGGACACCCTGTATAAAGAGGAAGACATTTATTATAATCATGGATAATGTTATCAAACGGTTATTAGAAACTGTCAACCAAAACTGTCAACCAAAACTGTCACCATAGTTTTTTTTTAGTTTTTGAGTGAGTGAGGCTGACTGGTTATCACGTGTACAGGCCATACCAATGGGTCTAGAGGGCTGAAGATTTAAACATTTACTCCTTATTATGTCTAATTTATGGGGATCAATTTATAATGTAAGTTAACGCTAAATTGGTCCTTAGTTTGTGTCCGGCTGTGTTCATTTTTTAAACAAAGGGCTAGAGAAGTAACTTATTCATTGATCACCCCAGACATGGCTTGCTGCCAAAAAACGTTGGTCACATGACAGTTTCTATTGAGCAACTAACCAGACCTGTTATTATTATTAAAATCAGTCGGTCTCAAACACTTTATTCAAAATGAATTAAACATTTTTTTATAATGTAAAAGGTGTTTATAACAATAGGGTAGGGATTATCGACATTATGATAAGAAGAAGACAGTGCAGAGACTCAAAATCTTTAGAAATAATTATTTATTTCCTGTGAAAAATGGTTTTCTTCAGAGGAAATTTTGGTGGAACTGGAGAAAATCTGGTCTGTAAGAGAGGAAGTAGGACTGTCTTATTTACACACACAGCAGGGGACGGCCAGAAACTATTCTTTTCCACCTGCCACTTCTGGTAAAAACCTACTTCCTCTCTTACAGACCAAATTTTCTCCAGTTCCACCAAAACTTTCTCTCAAGAAAGCCTTTATCACGGCTGTCTGTAATTATTTATTTCCTGACATGTTTCATGTCAGGAAATAAATAATTATTTCTAAAAATTTCGATTCTCCGCACAGTCTTCTTTTTATTATAACAATGAATGTAAATTGTGCCAATTTTTATATCCTTTGCTTAATATTATGAGACAGTTATTGTTATCTAAAAGACTGTCCCGAAGTGATCACAATAAGCACCCCACTTTTTTTAGAACCCCACTCCTCCAAATCATTAGTTTTTAGATCCTGGGCAACACCAGGTTACCTTGCTGAGTTGAAAACTGAAGTCTCTCTCTCATTGTTATTGCAGCTATACCATACACCACCAATTACGAACCGAAAGATCTCATCCAAAACTTTGCGCAAAATCAGTAAAGATGCGGTTCAATTGAGTCAACTTCTAGATTTGACTGCAGAAGATGGAACCCTAGAAGGTAAGTTTCAATGATTTTTCACTAGTTGGTGTTGTGTATATTTTACTTTAAAACCTTCCCCTAGGTGCATTGAGTACGCATGCCAAATTTGGTTGTATGTATCAGACTTTTAGTATTATATAGAAATAGATGGAAATCCGATTATTATCAGGGTGAGAGTGAATGCAGAACCCACAATTTTTTTTTTTGCGACAGGGGAAACCATATGTGAATTTTTCACACATATATCAGACTATTTGGAGCCGTTTTAGGCACTGTGTAAGTCAAAAGTTCAAAAAAGAAGACACGCTGCCTGTTATTGAGGTAACAGATGATTTCATCATGGGTGTGTCAAAGGTGAGATAGCCTGATGGAACCCATTCCTCTTAAGGCTGGTTTGGTATAAGAGTTGTCTCCTAGACTGATTGCCAACCATAGCTAGAGAGCCCAGTCTGCCCTTGTAATTTACCCATAGCTGGGGTGGGGGAGAAGAGAATAGCATTAGTGCAAAATGAACCCAAACTATCTCCACCAGGGTTTGAACCTGGCACTCCAATTCCAGTCGCTGTGCTATTAATTGTTCGGGCATTCATCTTGTGTGTATTTTAATCATACAGAAGAAAATACCCCTTCTGTCTTGCCATTGACCCATTCACTGTGGCAGGTGGCAAAGAGTAATAGTTATCCATTTCAAGATAAAAGCCCCGACTCAGATCAATCACAATATAATAGAAATTTTATTGAATTAGCCATAGAACTGCAATGACGGAGATTCCTGTCATTTTGTAGTTAATGGATTGTACTCCTTTTTTCATCTTTTGTGGTGCATTTTATCACCTCATTCATGTTTTGACCATTAAAGCAAACTGTCGGTTTAGTATACAGATATACCTTGAATAATGCAGTTTTTGATGCAGTACAGTTAAGGTATTGCTGTACAAATTAATGTAACTAAATATAAGCTGGAAAAAAAAAACAAACATTTATAATAAGACCTTGAACAGTGCGATTTTGAACAGTACAGAATATTCTGGCTATGAATTAACTGCACTATTCAAGGTATACCTGTATATCTAAAATCTTTGTCCTGGGAACATGGAATTGTTTCTTTTAGCAGTTGATCCTAACCCTGCCTGAAGTGACTAATTATGTGGCCAATCCTGGAAAAAATAAATTATCTCTGTCTGACCAACATGATTAAGATCAACAAATTGTTGGGTTTTTTTTCAGTTATTATTATTATGCCTCTTTGGGCATCTCCAAACTATACACAATATTTACACTTCAATTTCTAAACAAATACAAAATTCATAAAAAACATTCAAATGTACTTAAATACAAACAACATAGCACAATTCACAGACCAAACTCTCTTGAAAATCTTTTCTGACAGATTTAAAAAATCATGTTTTTTTCCATAGTTTTTAAAATTATCTAAATTATTTTAAAAACTTTGTACACTATTGCTATCTTTAACATGACTAGGCTACTTATGCAAAAAATATACTACACTATTAGAAAAAAAAACTAATTGTTTAGTAGATTTAGTTTTTGAAATCTGTCTTGTCAATAGATTTCCAGTTCGTATCATACATTTTTTGGTCTTTTCTTTAAAATAACATAAATAATCCTGTCATCTTTTTATGGGTACTATGCTAGAGTGTATATAAAGGAGAAGGTTACATCAAATAAGTTGATATTCTGTCATCATACAGTGTCATTTTAATTTAATTATTATTTAATTATACCTCTTTGAGCATCTCAAAACTATAAACAATATTTACACATCAACTTCTAAACAAATACAAAATTCATAAAAACACATTCAAATGTACAATTAATATAAACATCTACAATTTAACACAATTCACAGATCTGACTCTTGAAAATCTCATCAGACAGATGCAAAAAATGTCCTTGTAAGCTCATTCACTTTCTAAACTTATCTAAATTATTTTAAAAACTCTGTAAACTAATGCTATTTTAACATGATTAAGCAACTTATTGCAAAAATATATTACTCTATTAGAAAAAAAATCCAATTGTTTAGTAGAACTAATATTGCATTTCCTTTTGTTTTTCAGGTTTTGTTGAACCTCCTCGTCCATCATCTGTAACTCTTCAGACCATCTCCTTACAGCCATTGAATAAAATGACCAACACTTTCAGTGACATTTCCAAAACTGATAAACTGTTCCTCGAATATGCACTCATCGTGTGGTTGGCCAAAATTCAACAGCCGGCCAATTATTTCATGGGGACAAAAGGTAAGACATTCAGATTCTGCAGTTGACTAGTTAAGCCCTTTGCCCCATGAGGAGCATAGGCCATTGACAATACTCCGCCAGTGCACTCGACTCTAGTCTTCTCCAGATCCCTCTAGGAGTGGGGATTTCTCTGCATTTCTGATGCTGTGTTCCTGGGCCTGCTCTTCTTCCTCTTTCTCTGTGGGTTCCAGGTCAAGGCCTGCCTAGTGATATTGCTTGCAGGTTTCCTGAGGGTGTGGCCATTCCAGCTCCACTTTCCTCTCAGGATCTGTGTGGGTGTGGCGATTGGTGATTTTCTCTGGTTGATGAACGTCTGGTGTTTATGGAGTGTTGCTTTTGTCATTCTCCATGTTTCAGTACCATGGAGGAGCACAGCTTTCACATTGGTGTTAAATATCCTCAGTTTTGTGGAAGTTCCTAACTCTCTTGAGAATCAGG
>VCCN01000077.1:1625939-1637461 GCA_006491835.1 Architeuthis dux
CCCCCCGCCAGATATGTATATACAAATAATGAGACCTCCCTGCATAAGTAACAGTAGTTGATTTTCTGTTGTAAAGCAATCTTTGGCATGCTTGCTTCACAATGTGAATGTGGTCTTGAGCCAAAGTTTGCTCCATCCATCCATCCATCCGTCTTGTCTCTACAAACATGGAACAATACTGCCTGGGCAAAGCGTATGGTGATCCTTGGATTCCCAGTTGTCAGAATCCCCCTTCTCTTCCAGAGAAAAGCAGAGGTGGCGCCACCTTCTGGTTTGGAATCAAAGTTGTTCTTTGTCTAGACTGGTTGTCTTCCAAAGGCTAGAGAGCCCAATCTGCCCTACTGTTTTACCCATAGCTGGGGGGAGAAGAGATGGATTCATGCCTTTCCTAAGGGTGTTAGTGCAAAGTAAACATAAATAGCCTCGACCGGAGTTTGAACTCAGGTCGCCGATTCCATTGTCCTCACTGTTACTGCTACAAAATATTTAGGTGAATAATAATAACAACAGGATTACACAATCAAATACATAGGTTTTCCCCCCAGCTTCTCTGAAAGTAGGGCATTCCTATAAAAACATTTTGTAAGCCAAGATGGCATAATGTGAAGAAGCAATAACCATTAATTTATATGGGAAAACTTTTGAGCGTTCCCTGACTCCAAAAATGGTGATGATGGTATGTTAGGATGCATCATCGGAGGTTTGGGAGGTACAGGAGACAGGGGTGTAGTTGAGAGAAAGGAAGGGCGTGTGCGCTGTCTCTATAACGACTCGCTGCAAAACAAACTTGCATATTTATTTCTAAAAGCAAAAAAGTGCTGTGAAGAGAACTTTTGAAAAGCTGGGGGGATACATGCATTGGGTTGGTCAAAAAAAATGTTATTTTTGACATAAATAGTAAAGTCTGGCACAAGGCCGTCTAAGTTGGGCACACAATGAATGATTGCATTTACCAAAAAACTAGCTGACTTCTATTCATGACGAGGCGCCCAGTAACCTGAGTATTACAATAAATTCATCACTACGAATAAAGAATCTGATCAGGGGAAATAACTCTCTCCACCTTAATAATCATATTAAATCTTTCAAGGGGAACAACTCTTTATCTTCACTTTTTATTATCAGTGCTTTTACAGAATGGAAATTTTATAAGAATGTCTTCTCACATTATGGAAGATCGGTGCATATTACGCGGCAATGCCTGACGTTTGACTTTGGGCGTACCAAGTTACGCTTTAAATATCGAGAAACGATGATTTCATCATACAATGCAGAAGTCAGTTAGGGGAATAAGACCAACAGAACTTATTCTTGTTTCTTATTTAATTTTTCGACTACTATTTTCATTCATCTTAAATCTGAATATAGAGTTGGATTTGAGCTTCTGCAAGCCATCAAAGTTCCTGCAGCTTAGATGGCAACACATTTAATTCTGGTTCAGAATACAGGCTTCACTGTGGCAAAAAGGGATGTGAGTTCGAGTCTCACCAGAAGCTTATTCCTAATCTGCACGGTTTACTCACTAATGTAGAATGATGAGTTAATTCTTTTAGTTTTTCATCACAATTTAAGAGGAAGGAAAATAACAGTTAAAAATTAATAATAATCTAATAAAGATAAATAAAAGATAATTAATATCTGCTTGTATAACAAATTCTTCTCAGTGAATAGCATCTCTGGTTCTTATCGGAAACTTATACTGTAACCTTTTGTAATTTTAAGAGTCCAAGAGTTATTCTTGTTGCTTTTGTTTTTAGTCAGAATGAGTTCAATAATGTTCCAGCCAATCTATTTTATGACCTTCAAGTGTTTAGAAGCAGAGGGTGTTCTTTTTCTCAGTAGGGCAAACCAGATAATGTAACAACAATGGCAGGGTTGAATAGTCCAAACAAAAATGGAACTGTTCGAATGAAGAGTAAATGTAATAAACATTCTTGAATGTTTAATGAATAACAATCAATCAATCGACCATTTTCTATATTTTGTTTAACAGGACATCGACCCTTGGTGGGTTATTTAGTGCCAAATTCAGGAGGAGGGGGGAGAATCCCAAATCTCTGTCACAGACAAATGTCACGAGGACCAGGATAAGATGGTCAATGTTCAAAAGCTTCTCAGGATGAATCCTGAGCATGCTAATGGGGATCGCCTCCCGACCAGCTGGCCAAGATATCCTGTGCATGCCACAAGGACCCCCAAAGGGCTGTAGTTCTCTGAACTTCAAGGCCATGGCGGTTTTGAAGAACAGATACTACACTTTGATCCTAGCCACAGCCAAGATATCCCACGCAACTTCTCCCAGGACGATACCCGAGCATGCCACAAGGACCTCCGAAAGGCTGTGGTTCTCTGAACTTCGAGGCCATGGCAGTTTCGAGGAACAGATTCTACACTTTGATTTTAGCCAAAATGCCCTATAGAAAATGGTAGTGTCGCTTATTTATAATGAATTAATAATACAGCTTTAGGCAGACAAGAAAAAAAATATTGTAGAACTCAGGTTTTTTTGTTACTATAGTCATTTCTCTTTGGATTTTGGATTTTTTCTTTTGAAAATTAAAAATCCAAACTGATCAATTATTTTGTTCTGCTAATTTTGAAAGTTTATTGCAGCTTATTCTTTTCTATTAGGACTCAGTTTTAAGGCATTTGAGTTATTTTTTACGTAGAAGATGGATAATCACTTCTTTGTCAGGGATTTAAGTTATGTAAAGTCTATGATGTCATAGACAACTGAATTAAAAATAATCTTTTGGGGTATAACACCAATCAACTTCATCTTGTGCAGGTCATGTGATCCATTTTGGTGGTGCTAAGGCCTTTACAGAATACAGTCTTGAATGGATGGACTATTTCAATCACTGTCGTTTCCCTAACATTGCCTACAAGACAATGGCTTGTTTCCGATGCACTACAGCTTCACCCCCAGCCGGCACACCAAACACAACTGTCTGTGGACTTGGAGAACACGTAAGTACCAAATTATTTTGAGTTTAAAATTTGAATAAATTATACATTTTTTTAAAGAAAAGAAAGTCCTCATTATCCACACATATAATAATTAGCAATGTGCTAAGGGATGCAATGATGTAGTAAAATCGTTCTGATGATGTAATAAAAATAATGAATTTAAAGAATAATAGAAAAAGTAACAAAAACAAAAAATATAGAAAAAGCAACAAAATAATCCGTTGTGGTCAACAGAACGCTATTCTGCAAGGTCACTGTGATTGAAATTGATTTGAAATCTAACCAATCAATATTTTAAGAAAAAATTTTAAAATAAAAAATTAAATAGCGTTGTCACTTTTCAGAGTTAATAGCCTGTGTTTATTTTAGCCAATCTACATAGAGCACACATACAATTTTTTACTATCAAATGTGATAAAAGAACTTCTGGAATAATGATAATTCCATCTAAGTCTTTCAATATTTTTGTAAATATAGTATCATCATTTTCAATTAAATTTTCATAACTATCCTTAAACCATTCAGTGGACCAGTAAAAAATGTTATATAAAAAGCTGTCATTTTCGATGACACAAGTGGCCATGTACTTATTATACCGTTTTGACCCATCATTTGCAACTGGTGGCATGCACTAACACTTTATGAATTATAGGTAATCTTTTACTATTAAATATAAAGTGCAAAGTCTTGATTTGACCTGCCGTTTTGAACATGTGTGCCATTTTCTATAATTAAGGCGATTGCTGAATTTAGCACGGAAAAGGTAACAATCATATTCAGCATTCAATATCATGTGGTTCTAGAGACTGGTGTCAGTCAAAGGGTTATAGTTTAAAATCAAGTAACTAATCCTATACACTAATGTTCTTGTTGTATTTAGTGCCTTTGTTTGCTTTGTTGTTCTTTCTGTTGTATCTGTGTGAGATTAGAATGCGTTTGATTTGTAACCATGTTTAAGCATATTGAGAAAAGAAGATGGAACGAAAAGACACATGTTGATCAGGTCTATGCCTGTGTTGAACTGAGCCTTCCCCGTTCCTATTTTAGAATGGGGGCTGCTGGGAGCTTGCTTCGGCATGTTTATTGATTTAACATAACATACATATAAACATTATAATAACAACAAGACTAAACTTAACTTATATACTTTGTTGTTAAATTCCAACATACATAGTGCTCTGAAAATGATGAATTTAGCACAGAAAAGGTAACAATCGCCATTAATAAAAGAAACATTTTTTATGACAGGGGTATACTAGTCTACTATAATAATAATAAACAATGGCTTTTTCTGTTTCTCTGTCTGTAACAATGGACTCTTTCACTTAAAAGTAACAATTTTGCTGATGAAAATATCTCCTTACCACCATTTGAAACAAAACTAGTCCAGTTACTTTTTAATAAAATCTCAGATGAAATTGAAACATTTATTTACACTGTTGACAGATTTGAAGTAGTGAACTATTAAGTCTTAAAGTAAATAAGAGAATGTGAAGAAACTGCTTGAACTCCACAGGTAAACATTTTTATCAAATGCATTATTAGGAATGACAGAAGCAGACTGAACAGAATTCTTTTATTGAATCTGGACAAAAGATTTCTGATAGTGCTGAAGAGATCTCTTACTTATTTTGAAGAGTTTTCTTTTTTGTTAAAGTTTTGCTATTATGAAAATGTTCAAATGATATTACGGTATTTTCTATAGTTTTGAGAAGGGTCATTAATATTCAAATGGTTCTTCGGACAATTGAACTCCTTGTTATTTGTGTTGTAAACACAACGTTTCGCCCGATCCATTCTTCAGGTGTAAAATCCGAGTATGATGGGTTAAACAGAAAAACATAACTTCATCACACTTGGATTTTACACCTAAAGAAGGCCAAAGAATGGATCGTCCAAAACGTTGTGTTTACAACACAAATAACAAGGATTTAATCGTCCGAAGAACCATTCAATATTAAGGTGTTAAGCTAGTCAAGTTGGTATATTTGACCACATCCTATGATAATGGTTTGATTTTGGGAGTTTATCATTTTGAAGAATGACATTTTCTCTTAACCAGAGAAGAGTATTTTTTTGTGTTAAGCTTCATTAATTCATGACAATACAATAGAGATCTGTTCTCTGGACATCTTGAGAAAAATATGAAACAAGCCTGGCTATTGTAGCCTTAAACTCTACTTCTACTTTCTGGTGTATTTCTACTATAAATTTTAATGCTATGTAAGACTTTTCAGTTTGGTGCAGTGGTAAGATGTCTGCTTTGAGGTCACTTGATTGTGAGCTCAATTCATGGAAGGTTAATGCAGATTTCATATCTGTTTACTACCCTATTTTTGGTGAGGATTTTTCTTGTCACATAGTAAAGTCAACTCTAGATTTTGAATGGGGTTTGACAAAAACAACAGTTTGTTTGGAGGATGAGAAGCTAACATTTGATTTAAGTACTGAATGTTTTACTTAAGGGGGTTTTAAACAAATTACAATTTTTATTCATTCCTCGAGTTCACACACATTTAATTTCTTCTAATTCTTATTTCTGACTTGGCATTCACTGATGAATGTTAAAAAAGATAATGACACAGTATTAACTCCCCAAAGTAACCTTTGGAAAGAAAAAAAATAAGGATTGAGGAATATCTTTGTTAAACCTTGATACAGATTTCAAGTGTAGATCACTAGCAAGTATCACTTTTCATGTAATTTATACTTCGTCTAAACATACAAAAGTATGTATGTTCATTTTCTGACACCCTTACTATGAAATAGGGAAACATTATCATGAGCTCTCCTCAGCTTTTTCTGGATAAAACTGTCTTACCTGTCATCATGGTTCTTGTTTGAAAATAACCATCCATCCTCCCTTCTTCGACCTGTGTTTATTTGAAATTGCCACTGTAAAAAATGTCAAAAATATAAATGTCCTTGGTAGAAAATGGTTGAGAGAGTCGCTGTTGTTTATTAGGACTGTGATACCCCTTTTTCTTTCTTTTTTCATAAAATTCTTAAAAACATTATATATTTCCAGTAATTAGATGCTCAAGAACATGTATAACAATTTTCATTCTAAGCAGTTCTAAAGTTCAATATTTTTTGCATGTTGACATGGTTATTTACTACATATAAATGTAAACAAACAATTGGATTGACCGTAACTCACCATTTTTCAATCCCTGGCTTTTAGCCAAATCAGTCAAGATTTGAGAAATTTTCCCAATTGTAAACAAAAACATGTTTTTGCTTATAAAATGTAAACTAGTCGGATCAGCCATAACTCAACGCCAGGTAGAATCTCTCCACAAGCCTATGTACAAAATTTCAAGTTATCCAATTGAGAAAAAGGATACAACAACGACAGACATAGCGAATGATAGTCCCAGACGGCTTATGTTCTGCCGGGGACAGTAGTATAATATCATAAAAGAAGCACTTTTTAACAATTCAATTAATCAGTATTTAAAGTAACTATTTTTTTCTTAGAAGCTTAAAATATCCTACAAATCTGTACAAGGGTTAACTCCAGGGTTTTAAAAAGCTGAGTTTGATAAAAAAACAAGGTGATTTGATAAAATTACCAACAAATACATAAGCAGTGTTTTGGGGTTTTTTCACCTGCGATGAACATCGACAGGTCTATGAATGCCAAGATCACTTTCTTTCAGATCAAACTGAAAGATTTTGAAAGTGTTCAAAAGGAAAGGAAGAGAGTGGGTGTGGAAACGGGAATATTATTTTCTCATTTTTATAAATCAATTCTCAAAAAAAAAAAAAATGTGACGTAAGAAAAGGCGTTTGTAATTTAAGAAGTTAAGACATTTTAACATAACTCATATTGTAAGCATAGAGTTATGGGGGAACACAAATAGACACTACTTCTTGGATACAAACAAATAGAGCAAGGCTCAAGAAAACCAGTCAGTATTCATTTGCAAAGAGTCTTTTTTTCTTTTTAAATCTCTTAACAGCTTTACATTATTCTCTTTTTAATCAATTGGAAATACATTATTTTTTTTCTGTAATATTAACAAATGCTGTCAAAAATGATATAAACAACATTGCAAGTTTTGAACAGAGTCTGTTCTTTTCCTCGTTTTTTTCTAAGCTTTCTAATTTTGGTGTCTTTGTTTCTTTTGCAGCTGTTTAAAGAACTCCAGAAAGACAATATATTCCTCATCGACCTGTATCGCAAAGGAAGACAACAAATCATGAACATTGCTGCAGGGGAGATTTTAACCCTTGTTGACCGCTGCATCAAAAAACATGGCCGAAAGAATGTCCTCTACTGACCAGTCGATGATAACTGGCCCTCCGATGATAAAAGCTAGCTCTTCATACCTAACTTGACTTACAGTTAAGTGTTGAGATATTGATCTTCTCAGTAAAGGGGATCCTTTTACGGACAAAGAGATTGTTCAGTCTCTCTATTTACCTTCCTAACTGATCCTCGACTTTTGTGATCCTGTTATTAATTCAGACCACAAGCAATTTCTAGCTTGAAGATATTTTGATGACCCAATCTTTGGGATTTGAACGACATTTAAAGTTATTTTTACTTTGTCTGCATTCATATTGCAGCCTCTTGGAAGGAATCTATCGTTTGAACTGAACTGTTTGTGGAAGGACTAAATGAAAGCCGACTGTCAGATGTTTATGAAATGGCCCCTTCAGAAGTAAGGTATAATTTCCAATTGTTAACCCTCTAACTGCGAATGATGGAAGCTTCAGTCATTGCAGTTTTACGGCTAACTAAATAAAATTTCTGGTCTGTGAGTCAGGGCTTTTATCTTGCAATGGACAACTATTACACTTGTCACCTTTCTCACCTAGTGGGTTAACAAACAAGCAGAACTTAGGGAAAAAGAAAAAAAAAGAAGAAAAACAGGGAAACTGCCTCTTGTTTTCCTTTCAGCTATTGTTTTGATCAAGAGGTCGAGGGGACCAGTCATTGTGTGGTTTTAGATTTGTGTGGGGTTATGGGAAAGAGTTCTTGATCTCTTTCTAATATGAACTTCTTTGATGGAAACTCTTGGGAGAAATTTGCTGGGGACCATCAAACAAGAAAATAAACAAAAAACAAACATGACAACAACAAATTGGTAAAATTGTTTTTTTTCTTTCCAGAAGCAAAAGATTTTCATGGAATTTCTTTTTCCTTTACCCCTCCCACTCTTA
The DNA here is from genome assembly GCA_006491835.1 of Architeuthis dux. NCBI lineage: Eukaryota > Metazoa > Mollusca > Cephalopoda > Oegopsida > Architeuthidae > Architeuthis > Architeuthis dux. The sequence goes on from VCCN01000077.1 coordinate 1,634,082, forward strand.
ATATGGTGATACAAAAAACATAACATTGCTCTTTTTGGTAGCAAAATCTATTTTCCAAGAAACTTAAAGAAAATTTAAAAAATATTCATCTTTTAAAATGATTTGGTATCATTTGTTGAAAAATGAATAGTTTTTAATTCTGTAAAATAAAAAAATAAAAAAAGAATTATACAATAACAAATCTATTGAAATACAATGAGATTATGTGACCCTATTTCACCTAATAGTCATATCGAAACAAATGTGAAATAAAATTGCTCAGGTATCATTGGTTTTTGCATCTGAAATTACCTCCCTTGAATTTCTTTTCCTAACCTCATTCTAATCACATTTTTTTTCCATCAATAAAAAAAAAAAAATAATAAAAATATGATTCAACATTTGTGAACAGTAAGACTTTGTAAAACAAAAATAAAGGAGGTAATTCAGTATTTTTATCTCTTAGATTCATAGACCACTTGTACCTGCTATGGAACTCTTCAATGAATAGGACTAATAAAATGGAAATCTTTTATGAATTGAAGAAAAGAATTACAAAAAAGGTGCAAGGGAGGTAACTTTAATCAGAAGTTACTTATTTTTTTTTTACTAGAATGAATTTAAGAGTTAATCTGAAATTTGTTTCAGATTCTAAGACCAATGATGCCCAATCGCCCTTTATTCTAAAGCAGTCCATCCCATTGAGAAACTGATCCATGCTCTGCAATTTTACCAAAATATCTGGGAGTGACATATCATTTGGGTTTCGGGATCCTTAGGCTGAGGAAAAAATTGATTTAGATTTGTTGACATATGACTATACAGAGATAAAACTATGAAATAATTATATATTATTGAGAAATTTCAAATTACCCCACACAATGTTAAAATATCTTCATGAATTTTCCATTTTTTTTTTGTTGTGTAAAATTAAGGGGTTTTGTTTAACTTTAGAAAGTTTTGGTAGTGTTTTTTGTTTGTGAATTATAAGATTTTTATTTTTCCTCATCAGTTTCCGACAGACATTATTTGGGACATTCCATGTTTTTTCCCCTCCTTCAATGGAATTGTGTGTAATATAGGATGGCACAAAAGTCACTTTCCATTTTAAAACTCGGATAACTTTTTCAATAAAAAAAAGGTAAAGAAATTTTCCCTTTAGATATATTTATATTTTCCCTTTAGATATATTTATTTTGGACGTTGGAAATTACTTTGAACTAATTGTGAAATATAACATCCTGCAAATGCATACCATTTTCAGCTTTGCAGAGTCAAACCCTTTCTAGGCAATGTTTCATGACAGTTTGTAATGTATCTGGCTCCAATGCTCTATTACTTGTTGATTATTCTTCATTTCCTGGAGTGTTTTGGGGGTCTGTTTACGTAATATCTTTCTTTGATATAACCCCAAAGGAAAAAAAGTAGAGAGCGGTCAAATCTGGCAAGCGTCGCAGTGAATTAATTTGCAAAGCTGAAAATGGTTGGCATTTGTGGGATGTTATATTCCACAATTAGTTCAAAGCAATTTCCAAGATCCAAAATAAATATATCTAAAGGGAAAATTTCTTTACCTTTTTTATTAAAAAATTAATTTTAAATTTTAAGATAGAAAGTGACTTTTGCGTGACTCTGCAGGTGTTTTTCTATTTTCTCATCTTGGTACACTGCAGGCTTGTAAAAAAGAAAGTTATCTCCCCTTGAGAGTTTCCCCAAGTTTATAGATGGCAATCATAGAGTTTGGAAATATTAGATAGAATGTTTAAAAATTTATTATTTTTTAGTTTCGTGAAAGAAAAGAAGGGATGAGAGTAAATCAGTTCTCATGAACTCCCTCTTATCTTTAACTGTACAGATGTCTCGTTTTATTTTTGTCAAAGTTTGGATTGTGTGCACTAATAAATCTTGAACCAGAAATTAATGCCAACATATCAATTAAAATTATTTCTTCATCCCTATTCCAGTTGTAGGGATTCTGTAGACTTTTTCCAGCAGGTTTGGGGGGCATAGAAAAGGGGGTCTATGAGCTTTGAAGAAGTTTTACCAAAAATTCTTCAGATTGGCACAAATATTTTGAAACCCCATTTAGTTGGTTTGCTTTGACAAAGCAGGCATACACTAAAAACATTTTTTGTATCTACCATCCCAATATCTTCAAATGGTTCTTTGGATGATTGAACTCCTTGTTTGTGTTGTAAACACGACATTGTGTTGTAAACACAATGTTTCCGCCGTAAACAATAAGGAGTTCAATCTTCCGAGGAACCATTTGAATATTAATGACCCTTCTCAAAACTATAGAAAATATCCCTATATCTGTTGAGTAGAAGAGTTCATGGAACACTGATATTTACATGAGTCATATTACACCAAGCAACATTCCAGTTTGCTTTCATTGGCCAAATATTTAATATTTAGTGCATAATTTCCTTGTATTTGTTGCCTTTTATAGTTAACTATGATGGAGAAATGGCATATTGTGGTGCATACCCAACCTTTTATGGGACCCTAAGTAAAATTTGATTTGGGGGCCCCCACTGACTGTGGGGACCCTAAACAACTGCTTAGTTTATGTTGGCTCAGTTGTGGTGGAATCACTTGCTTATTAATAAGGCAAATGTGACAGCCGTATTTCTCTGGGTTAACTGCTTGTAAAATAATTAGGAACCTTATATGTCACCTATTATCCATTTGTTGAATTGCTGTCTGCTTCTGTTATTTGTTGAGTTTGATCTTTATTAAAACATAAATTCTATTCTATAGCCATTCTAAGCATAGTAGGAGCTGAGTATTCCCAGTCTGTGAGCCACAGTTGAGTTTTAATCTACTTTCCTCTACCAAGCCTGAAAAGAGGCTCACTAACCTCACCCTCAATGTTACTCTCCTCGGATGAGCCGTGCTCACTGACCCCCACAGTGAATCACTGCAAGTTTGAGACACACCAATGAGCTCCCGAAAAGAGTAATTTCAGGTTCACTAAAAGTAGAATTTATCCAAAGCTTCAATTTTTCTACCTTGTGGCTTACTTATATTCAAAGCAGACGAGCCCTCCCCACTTAAAAGAAAAAAAAAATCTTCCTATCCTATTTGAAGTTGTGACAGACTAAAGAATCTAAGTAAACATAACTTGTTCCCTCTTGTAATTTATTAGTGATATTTTTTTTTTACTATAGCATGAAGAAGTAAGAAGATAATGATACAATGGAGCCGATGGGAAATTGCCAACTATAATGCAGGATGATTCAATTTTTCAATCATAGAAATACGAATATTGGTTGTATGCGTATTGTAGCAAGGGAGGCAACTTTCTGCTAAAGTTGCTTCCCTTGCATAAGGCGAAAAGGTTCTACTGTGCGCGCGCTATACTAACCGTGACCTTCCCATTGCACAGTCCTAAAGAA
>VCCN01000077.1:1655386-1671049 GCA_006491835.1 Architeuthis dux
ATTACTGTGGGGACTAACGAAAAAGACCCCAAAATACTATGCCCTGTATTGCTAATTCTTTTTTCTTATTTCAAACTTTTCATAACATTAACTTCCTCTTCGGATAAAGCTGCAAAAATCTGACAGCTCGACTCATCTGGGACCGAACTAAAAGATATACAAGACTGACCGTTTGGGAGAAAGGTTGAAATGTTTTGATTCCCGAAGATGAAATTGCTGTTAAAATTTGACCCCGAACTAACACCATTTAGTTTAGTCAGCGAGAAAAATAAAATGCAACAGGCTTCCGTACTTTATAATTATGGACGTTAGCTTTTGGTGGGGATTAACGAAAGACCCAGAATGGATGTCAGTTATTAGAATCCGTCAACCAAAACTGTCAACATAGGTTTACATGGCTATGTATGTATCACGCGTACAGGCCGTATCAATGGAGCTAGAGGGCCGAAAATTCAAGCATTTACTCCTTATTATGTATTATTTTTGAAAAGTCTAACCTCTTAAATAGGTATTTAGTTAGGATTCAATTTGCAATGTAAGTTTATGCTAAATTGGTCCCTTAGTTTGTATCCGGCAACATTCTCGCTTGTTTTTTGAAAATTCGAACTTAAAAAAAAAAAAGAAGCATTCCTAGAGGTTTCTTTTTTTAGCTATAAACCATAAAATGTCTAAAAACCCAGGGGAAAGATTTGTGGAGTTAACTTCTGTTTTCCTACACATACTCCTCTTTCAAAATAGGTGCCCCTCTGGACACACGTAGAAAGCAAAGAGCTGTCATAGAATTTCTGTTTTTGCAAGGAGAAAGTGCTGCAAACATTCACAGGAGATTAGTGAATGCTTATGGAAAGGCTGCATCTGATGTAAGCCCAGTAAGGAGATGGGTCAGTAGAATTAATGGCAATTCTAGAGAGAAAGGCGAAAGTGAAAGGAGAAAGTGATGGCCACTGTGTTTTGGGACCAGAAGGGAGTCATAATGTTAGAGTGTATGCTCAATGGCAACACTATCAATTCTGATTCCTACGTGAGCACATCGATTCTTCTTCGAGCTAGGCCACGTTTGAAGATGAGTGATGTGCTTTTGCAACATGACAATCCAAGGTCTCACAGCAACTTAAATACCAGACTTGCAATCACAGTGCATGACTGGACACCCTACAGTCCCAACCTGGCATCCCCAGACTTTCATCTGTTTGGGCCCATGAAGGAGGCACTCAGAGGACAGAGGTTCTCCAATGATTATGAGGGGAAAAGGCAACTTGCACATGGCTAAGAAAGCAGCCAAGAGCTTCTACGAGGCGGGTAACATGCCCTCATTCAAAGGTGGAATACCACGATTGAGAAGGAAGGAGACTATGTTGAGGACTAGATTTGGAATCCTGAGACTTTTGTGTTTATTTTGGCATGCGTTGTGTGATTCTACTATTAAATCTGATGCAATTAAAGAAGAACTGGCATTACTTTTTGACCGACCTTAATAATTATCGGTCCTTTGTTTCTAAGACAGGAAACCGGACGATGACCCCCCAGATACACCACCTATGTAGCTACAGCAAGTATACTATGTTTCACAATCAGTATTGTAATGGTTAACATGCTTGTAATACTGACCATTCCCCTTTAATGTGTTCGATCCTCACTGGGTGACCCACCACTGTGTCAAACTAGGGTAAACTTAATAAGTATATTCTGCTTCAGTATATATACAGCTTAGTTTGACACAATGCCACTGTAGTGGGGCACCCAGTGAGGATCAAACTCATTACAGTAACAAGCCGGGAGGGTCAAACACCACTCCTACTTCTATTCCGATTGAAGATGATTTCTGTAACTGTTGTATTGTACATATAATAAATAAAATCATAAATATACAAGACGTGTCAGTTTAGCTCAGTTGGTAAGAGAGCCGCCTATCAATCTCTTGGTTGTGATTTCAAATCACGGTAGGGAAATGTTAATTTATATATCGGTTTGGTTTAACTTGACGTGATAGACACACAGTGAAGAGTTTACTCCCCTAAATTAGGTGAGGATTGTTTTTGTTAGTTCTTGTTACGGCGGGGCGGGGGGTAAAGTCAACTCCAATGGGCTGGAGTTTGACAATAATGCTCAGCACCACAAGCTTGTTAACCATTACACTGATTGTGAAACTAGGGATTTCATGAAATTACTGAAATGTTCAGGGATTTCTCTGAGATCGCGAGCTTCACAATCTTATTATATTATAACTATATGAAAACGATGTGGCTTAAAAGACTCGAAGGATTTGTGGATGTTGTAACATCAAGGTGGTTTTCAGTGTCACAACCACCCTGAGCAACCTTCTTACTAGACTTGGTCCTTTATGGGAGGAAAGTTAGACCATATCTGGAGAGAGAAGGGAACACAAACACCTCTAGGATGAGGTCCAGGTAGTTGGCATGAACACTGCTGGCGAGCGAGAACAGGCCTGAGAGTCAGACCATAGATGCGCTATTTAAACAGGAGTTCGGTTAAATGTTAAAAATAATCACCGCGATATAAGATATGTTAAAAAACACCGCGATATGAGATGTTAAAAAATGTCTTAGCTTCTTAAAAAACGGACGCAACCATACGTCACAGTTTGATTTCGAGAATTGATTTAAAAAAAGAACAAATATTCTTTTATTACGTAATTAAAAAGTTACGTTTGATATGTTGACTTGTCAGATAGTCAGTGACAACGATCGCTGCTGGAGAAGCGTAGCGCATCTAAAAATTGAAAGGAGAAATTCATCATTTTCTAAGAAAATCACACCGCTCTGAAATTTATACTGGACGGACATATGCAACTAACTGCATATGTCAGGCCAGTATAGATTTCAGAGCGGTGTGGTTTTCTTAGAATCCATTTCAGCAACGCATGGTGCAACGACATAACCATACCGCCAACCAAGCATTCCGATGATTCTAAACTACACACTGGGGAGTTCCCAAACACCCACTTTGCTAAACATTTTTTCTTCGCCTGGGAAAAAAAAGGTTCGTCTCTTTTCTTGAATTGGAAAGTTGGAAATTTTAATGACTCTTCTCAAAGTTGTAGACAATGTATAAACACAAAAGTTCACTTGTCCGAATAAAGCTTAGAATATATATTATTCATGCAGTAAAAACACTTTTGTCTCCTAGTTTTATATCCATTACTAAAGTGATCCAAATTAAACTTTCATTAAAATTACCAAGAGTTTGAGCGGACATAGGCTCACAACGTGATAAATATCATGGCAACAAACATGCTGAGTATGTCCCTATCACGAAAACGAAACCCCTGGCCCTGCGGAGGAGGGGTGAGTGGAGGTACAAGCAAAATAAACATATCAATTCCCACTGGTTATGAACATTTTGTTCTTGGGGAGAATAACGACAAAGCCCAAACATACTATGCACTATATTGCTAATTCTTTTCTTATTTCAAACATCGGGAAAAGCAGCAAAAGTCTGACAACTTGACTGATCTTGAACACAACTAAAAAGGTATAAAAGACTGACCAAAAATATTTTGATCCTCCAAGATCAAATTGCTGTTGACCCCAAACTAGACCCAAAACTAACACCACACATTGAGTTTCTAGACGGCAAGAAAAAGAAAATGTAACAATCTTTTTAGATTGAGAAAATTGATATTTAACATATTAAGGACCGACCGACCAAAAGTCTTATAGAGATGTGTGACACATCTCTATAAGACTTTTGGTCGGTCGGTCCTTAATATGTTAAATATCAATTTTCTCAATCGTATCATGTTGGATTGATATGAAACTTGGTCCAGAGCTTCGTGCGAACCATCTTCATACTCCTCCTGCTACTACCACAACGGATGGTGGACGCATCGTTGACCTTATGGTTCTTCTTTTTAGTCTTTGGTGGGGAATATCGAAAATTCCCCAGGACTATCAGGATTGGCAATGGAGGTAACAAGTTAATGCTTGCTCCTACCTGGGAAGGTAAGATAGTTATGGGAGAGTGGTTTACTCAAGTGTTCATTCACACTCAGGCAGAAACCAAACCTTTTGTTGGCAGTTTCCGTCTTCTGCGTCACCCCCAGAAACCCGCCGCCAATACGTATATAAATGGATTTCATAGTAGTAATAAGTTTGTATAGGCAAATGTCGCGCACTTAATGTTACTCTGGGGAATATTGAATATTACTGAGATTCTAATGTTACTCCATATATATATATATAGTTTACTAACCACAAATACGAATAGTACATCTATTCTGCTTCTGCTCTAAAATAATAAAAAAAGCAGTCACAGCACGTTTGAATCCCTAGGAAAGAAAAGTCCTGGTAAACTCAAAATCGTATGGGTTACAAAATGTTTAAACCAAACAATTCTGCAACCGTTGAACGAAACGGCTCTGCTAAAAGCGTTGTGATAAGCAAAGAGATGAACAGGGCCGACCCAAACATTTATGAGGCCCGGATGAAGTATGGATCAAGCAACCCCAAATTGACAGAAGTGAAACGGACACATTTTACCTCGGCACCGGACGACGTCACTGAAACGTCAGCAGTCTTACCAAGATAAACAAATACGATGTGTTTTTAGGGAAGATCGCAGCTTTAACTTTGCAGGACCTTTTTTGACAAGTTTAAAATTAAAAGAGTGAGATCGAAATTAATAATCTCAAAGCTTTTTAAAACCTTTCTTAATCCAGTCCAGAAAAAGTATTAGCAAGAAAAAAGAAAGACAACAGAAGCATTTTTAGAGTTTTGTTACGAAAATGTTTATTTATCTTGGTAAGACTGCTGACGTTTCAGTGACGTCAACCGATGTCGATGTAAAATGTGTCCGTTTCAATTATGTCACTTTGGGGTGCTTGATCCATACTTCATCCTGAGGCCCTAAGCAGAATTTGATCACCGCCTCTTCAGCGCATTTCTGGTGATCACATGGCCATAAGCAGCCACCTAGTTTGTTTTATGCCTCGGGCCGATTCCGGATATGAAACTGGTCAAAATTAATAAAATGTGTAATTACATCTCAGAATCTAAAAATAACTTTATAGAATTACTGATACTCAGACGGCAATACTGCGTGGGATTAGTCAAAAGAGCTGTTGGTAGCCTAAATGGTAAACGGTGCCACATGGTGAGCTAGTAGGATATATTCCAGTTTAACCCTTTCCAGGCGGATCGACAGGATCTGGCCGGCCAAACACATGCGTTTGTTTACAACCGAAGCTGGCGGCGTGCTTCGAAATTAGAGATATGATCGAATTTCATGAATAGACTTATAATATATAGTCCTGGCGTAGTAATAGAGTCCCTTGGGAATTTTTTAGTTAACTAATAAAACCAATTGGACATGCTAGCAAGGACTTTCAGTGAGTATAAATATCTTGGGTGGATATTCCAGATCAAAAGAAATCTAGCGCCATTTTTCATAATGGCGGATTTTCGCTGTGCTGCCCTAGTCAGAAAAAAAACTTTTATCTTCAAATATAGGCATATTGTATATCGTTGAAAAGGAGATCTCATGCCGAATAAAGTTTTAAAAAGGTCTATATGCCTCAGAACAAGCAGTTTCGAGCAATTTCAAATCAAACGTGCGGACTGGTAGCTATAACATAGGAGAGGTAACTATGGATGGATCAGCTCCAACATTTAAACACTCCTCCCAAAGACTATTGCCCACGATTCCACAAAATATCATTAAAATTAATTGAGAACCTTTGGAGATACTTTGTGGAAGACATAACATTTGGGGCTATTGCTTGGCGCAGGCAGTTAGTTAGGACGTGGGGAGGTAATTCTACATGGATCAACTATAAAATGTCATGATTTCTTATATAGCGTATTGTCCACCCTTCCATAATATTTCATTGAAATTCAATGAGATCTTCTGGAGATATTGTGTGTACAGCCTGAGAAATTTTGAAGATATTATGTGGTGCGGACAGATAACTACTGTGTAGGGAGGTAATTGTGCATGGGTCAGACCCAGAATTTGGAGCGGATCCATTCACAATTATCTCCCCTACGTTATAGCTACCAATCCACACAGGTGTTCCATTTTAAAACAAGGTTCATGGCCTTTTATTGTATATAGTTCGAAATTGACTTGCACTGAGGCATATGGTTCTTTTGTCAACTTTACTCAGCATGAAATCTCCTTTCCAACGATATGCAATATGCTCATATCTGACTATGGCAGTATAGCGAAAGTCCACCATTATGGAAAATGGCGCTAACATTATTTTGCAACTGAATGGCTACTCAAGATATTCTTATTCGTTGAAAGTCCCTCTAGCATGTCCAATTGATTCCATTAGTCAACTCAAAGATTCCTACGGGGCTCTATTACAGCGCCAGGACTAATATCCTGAGCTTAATCCTACCAGAATATATTAGGTATAGAGCAGAGGTCCCCAACCTATTTGGCACCGCGGTCGGGTTTAATATTGACAATATTTTTGCCGACCGGCCGACGAGGTGGGATGGAGAATTAATCACGACCGTAATATAATTCATAAGTCACTTATAATGGCTTATACACACAATTTAGTTTCTAAAAGGGTTTATCTAACGAATTTAATATTACGATCCAAAGAAATGTATTTTATTTTACAAAGAAATATCGCCAAACCACATCGTTTTCTCACGGCCTGGTACTCGTCTGTTGGTTGGGGACCACTGGTATAGAGGGTTTAACTTGAATGTAAATTGGAGTTACATAACTGGTCAAATTTAGAAATTAATTCAGTCTGGAAAGGGTTGAATGTTAAAGACTGTACTGGGTAAATTCTTAAAGACTGTACTGGGTAAATTCTTAAAGACTGTACTGGGTAAATTCTTAAAGACTGAACTGAAGTTCCTGTAGTTTAATTGAATTGCCGAAGGATGGATCGACTAAAGACGTTGCGCTAATAAAAAGAGCGGAAGGTGTTTAGCCATTCTTTTCTCAGCTTCCTTCCTTTTCATTATATTTTTTTACTCAACTTTTTCAGTGTCTTAAAATCCGAGATAAGTGTTTTAGTACTACGCCGTAGACTTTATTACCACAATCGCTTAGGAAAAAAAACTGAAGTAGCAATTCTTTTATGGAAAAAAAATGACTAGATTTGGCAAGTGAAAAAGGTCACATACATTCTCTTGTGAATTATATGAGCCCATAGTTTTCGAATATAACCAAAGTTACAAAAGAAAGTTATATCTTTACGCCAAGTCATCTGTGCACCAACTCAGAAAAAAACAATTCTTTTTAGAAGCGTTATACGCAGAACATTAACCTGTCCACTGCCACGGATTAGATAACTCGTCTTAGCAAGTCGTCAGTCCAGTGCCAAGGACGTGATAACTCATCTTACAATAATGGGTTATTCTTTTTTCTCTTACATGTATATATATATAGTGGAGTCCGCATAATAGGGCCAATGGTTATTAGGGCCAGCCACACAATAGGACCAATTTTGTAAGATCCGATTCAAACGTATGTAATCATCGCTAATTTGCTTCATTTATTATGACTAACACGCCGTTTATTTGGACCAAGCAACAGTGCTATCGAATTAGCATTTTTTAAAATAAAATCTAATAGAATTACTAAAAATGTATTTTTAGTTCTCGAAACAACATTCTTTCAAATGTGTTTAGCTTGAGACTCAAATCAAATGTGAAAAAGTAGAAAAGAAAAGAGACAAGTTGTTCCATTTTAATTAAAAACATTTCTTTGGTGTTTTGTGTATTAAAAAGAGTTGTTCGGTTAATTGGACCAGCCGGTTATTGGGTTCAAAATCGTTGGACCCGATGCGGTCCTATTAACCGGAATCAACTGTAATACATTTATTAGATATTCTGTTGTACATATTAGTTGATTTGTATAAAAAATAAACCCGTTTTGAACATCCAATGAGGACTGTCTTCTTTAAACCTATGTTTACATTCACGTTTAAATCAGTTCGTGACTCTTTATTGAATTCATTGTATTAAATCATGGCCGGCATTACCGCCCGGGATCCTCAAATGTTCTTAAGACAGCCCTTAAAAAATTTTTTAAAAAACCTAGTTTCTGCAGTATTTCTTTCGAAAGAAAGAGAATACGCATCGTCTATTCATCGATTATAGGATTACGGCATTAAGTACAAAAATTAAAATAAGAGTATCGACCACTGAACAGTAAAGATGGACGACTGAATGTTTTTTCATGCTAAGAAAATTCAATAAACAATACATTTCTATAGAAGACGTTTAACCTGTTCACTGCCAAGCATATTTTATAACGTTAAATCCTGTGCATTTGTGCTGTGGGTTTTCAGAGAGAAAAGAATCGATGAAAATAGAAAGTCCTCATTGCATGTTTAGAACTGCTATATTTTTATGCATATCAACTAATGCGCACAGCAAAATATCTAATAAATTTAATATATACAAAAATGTACGCAAAAACTTACATGCAATTGATTTTCCCTTTGCTGCAATGAATTTGCATTGCATTTGTGTTGATTCTCGTGTAACAGAGTCTTGGTGCAAGTGGCGTAGCGGTTAACGGCTCGGACAATATAATCGGCGTACCTAGTTCAAACGCCGGTCGAAGCCGTTTACGTTCACTTCGCACTAATGCCCTTGGGAAAGACATGAATCCATCTCTTCTACTCTCACAAATATCAGGCTGGACTCTCTAGCCTTGAGAAGGCAACCTGTCAAGGAGAACGACAACTGATTCCAAACCAGGCGGTTGGATCCCAACTTTGATGTCCCTCCGGCAGCTCCCGCAGCCAAGCTGATGCCAAACGTATCGCGCTCCGCTTTCCTTTGGACTACATCAGCAAGGACGAGAGGGGGATTCTGACAACTGGGTATCCCAGGATCTCCATACGCCTCACCCAGGCTTACGCCCTGGAGAGGTCACTTCAGTATCGTTCCAGTGTCAATAGAGACAGAAGGAGGACTTCAAAGTACGAAGAAAGGCAATCATTACCTTTCCTGTTTCTATATGGCTACCGCTTCAACTGTTCTGATAGCGGAATCGACCGAAATCCTCCGCTGCTGCTGATGGCGAATTTAAAGTCAAAGAGACGAGAAGATTCCTCAGAACGGCATTTTCAGTTTTTTCTCTCCATTTTTTAAGTGGTCTACTGACATCATGCAATTTCATGTGGTCCAAGAGACTAGGGTTTTTTTATTCAAGCAAAAGCTTGATAAATACAAATGACATAAGGGTACGTTAGGGGTAGTGTTTTTAGCGTAAGGGTTAGGGTAGTTAGGCAGAAGCCGACGACTCGGGCGATTCAGCTACCAGCCGAATCGCCGGCAACTGAAGCGGTAAGTTATATGGAAACAGAAAAGATACTGATTGCCGAAAAAAAAAACCCAGTTATCTCGTCCGTGGCACTGGGCAGACAACTTGCTGAGACAGGTTATCTCCCCCATGGCAACGAAAAGGTTAAAAATGCTGTTTTGTGTAAGTTAGTAACGAAAATACTGTAAAGGGGTAAATGGTAAGGCGAAACGGAGTCAACGAAGGGGTTTTTAAATCCATTTAAATTTCCGTGTTAACTTAGCATTATTGCTCTTGGGAAAGGAATGAACCCACTTCTCCCTACACTCGCCAGATAGCTTGGTGATGGGGGGGGGAGCACTTGGGGAAACCACTTTCCTATAATTACCATACGTGCCAGGAAGTAACAAAGAGCTACTGCCCCCCACAGCTAACCTTGAGAAAAGCCAGTCAATATTGTCTGTTTTTAATACATGGAATCCATCAACGCTTCCTACAGACTCTGAACAGGAGAGATTGGAATCTATCGTCTGTAACAGAGGATAGATTCCAATCTCTTCTGTTTACGCGAGACCTTAACGTCCAGTCCCGTGATTGTGTTAGATTAGTACGATGTCTTTGAAGTCGTAACAGATTCTAGAGACAATTTACAGTATGGGAGGTGCAAGTGGCGTAAAGGTTAACGCCGAGTTCAAAGCATGGCCGCGGCTGTTTACGTTCACTTCGCACTAATGCCCTTAGGAAAGGTATGGATCTATCAATTCTCTCCATCCAACTATGGGTAAAACAACAGGACAGATAGGACTTTCTAGAGGGAGGGACCCTTACTAACCGCCACACGTTTTGTTCAGTTTCTTTCTTTTGGGGAATTTTTGCACCCCTCCATTTTTTCATCAAATTGTAAATATATATCGCTTCACGGGGTTTTAAATAGCTTAAGTCCAGAGCAACTGCGATGTTGTGGTAAATGAAAATGGATTGGAAGGTGAAGAACGAATTCTTATGGTAAAAGGATCTTATAAGAATGCTTGGGTCACGAATGGAGCTAGTTAAGGATAAGATAGACAGGAGACGACCAAAAAAAAAACCCCCAAAAACCCCCCACTCCCCAAACTGACCCTAGTACCAAATTTTATAAAAGTCTACTCATTTTTATAGAATAAAGAAAGATAGGACTCTCTAGCCTCGGGAGACAACCAGTCCAGTAGAAGGATAACTCTGAAAACAGTGGAGAGCCATAATAGTCCACGCCCTGAAGAGGCGTGGCAGGGAGTGAGAGATCGTTACAAGTTGCATACACCTTAGGAAGGGAAAATATCGGTCGAAATATATTGTCGCCGTCAATAACATTGCAGTCAAACCAGTTTAAACAGGTAACATGAATGGACAATAAAACGAGCATGTATTACCTCTCATAGAAGAGTCTTGAGGTCTTCAAGTGGAGAAACAAATTCATGTTTTATTCATACGAGTTGGCCTCATTGGTGTCGTATACTTGGCTATTGTTACCTGTCCCGTCAAGCAGACGACATGATTCTTCAGAACGGCATTTTTTTAGTGTTAGCAGGTAGGTTGGCAATTTTGACGTTTCTCGTTTCAAAAAGGCCGCTGCTCTAGCGGCCGATGGCGAATTTAAAGTCAAAGAAGCGGATAACGATTAACATTTTTTTCACTTTTTAAATTCAAAATGACCGAAGGATGTGTTCATTTACCAGAAAAAAAAAGAAATGCTGTACCTAAACGTGGTAGGCTTGCTGCACCTACATCTATTCAATAGATGTAGGTGCAGCAGTTCAGGTAAAACATATCTTGTTACTTGCCATGGGACAATAGACTATTGTCCCCTTGCAAGTAAGATATTTTTTACATTCAGGGAATTGAAACCCTAACCACAAACCTTCATACTAACCCTAACAATAGCCAATCGACCATTGTAACATGTAATAGATTGCAAAGAGAAAGAAAAACGCAATTCAAAATATATATGCACTACAGGGGTGGGTCCAGGATTTTGACCAGTGGCAAAACAAAGTAAATCAACTTATATCTCTAGAAAGCTATTGGAAAAAGCTTTCAAATGATACCAACATTTTTCGATATGCTGTAATTAAGAAAGTTAGAGGTTTTACATATAAAAAATGAGCAAAAATTGTGTCAAACAAATCAATAGATCAGAGATTGATGTTTGTAACCACGACCAAGTTTTCGCTTATTTCGCTCTGTTACTATGAATATGCAAAAGTATTGTTTTTATCACTAACTTCATTCTATTTTCTTGCAATTATAACCAAAATTAAACCTTAAAAGTAAATATTTCCATTTTGCAATAATTTTTAAGAGCGAAGTATGTTTGACAAAGTTTTAGTTTAAAAAAGTTAAAATCGATAGACTTTGCTATAATCATATAGTAAATATATAATAGAGACAGACCTTTCATGTTTCAGGAAATATTAGACTCCCGTTTTGTTAGGTTAATGTTATTTTTCGACAAATCTTCAGAAAATTTCTTCCACATGCCCAGATAAATTTGAAAAATAATTTTATATAGTAGTAAACTAAACCGTTAACTAAAGTCTCTTTTATTTGGTATATTAGATTTGGGCGATGCCAGACTTAATAAAATGCCCTGAAAATACAGATGTCTTATATAGAAGGTAACAAACGCTCTAGATTACGGGAACATGACAAATCTGAATATTATGCCACATACCTATGTTTTACATAATGTATAACAATTAATGTTTTCATTCAGTAAAAGTGCACATTAGATACGCCATTGAAATGTGTTTTGTGTGCTCTAATCATAAAACGATAGAATATCAGCTTGTTCCAGCTACAAGCAAGTAGTTTAATTTATAATTTATTACTACTTACCACTACTTGTTGTTCCTGACGCTCGTTGTAAGCATCATTAGCCGTGTGGCCCAATTTTAATTCAAATTCACAAATATCTTTATTGAATAAGACTGCAAAGAATATGGCAATTGTGACCTTCCCCCATTTCAAAATGGCTAACACTAACCCTAACAATTGATGGTTCTCCAGAAAATCCAACCCTTTTATAATGGTCATAATTTCCACCAGCTCAAAAACTTTCATCTTTTCACAAATACACTATTTTAAACTTTTTTTTTAACTTAGTTTTTTGTCGTCTGCTTCTTTGACTATTGCTTATAACGAGCGTCAAGACCAACAAGCCGCCATTAGTAGTGGTAAGTAATTAAATTAAACTACTTATTTTTAGCCGGAGCAAGCTGATATTCTATCCTTTTGACTAGTAGAGCACAAAACAAATTTCAACCCTTAAAAATGCGTATTTCAGTGGCGTCTCTAAAGTACAATATTACCAATATGTTTGTTTTGAAAGTTAATTTATAATTACTTGGGATTTTTATTTATGAATTTGGTAAATCAAGATATATAAAAGAAAAAAGAAAATACCTGTGATTTGTCCGAACAGTTCTGGTAATCTTTGCAATAACGCATCAGGGACGGACATATTTGAATGGCTAGATTCTATTTTTAAATGGCTAAAACTTCCAGGTAACGCTCTAAGAACTCGTACAACGGCACAGGGAAGTCTAAATATGCAACATTGATCAGATATTAACGTTCAAATAAACGCATATATATATAGTATTATACAATGTATTGATCAGTTATTAACAAAATAATATCTAAAACATCTATTCACTTTTAGCCATTCAAAATGGCCGATTCAAAATGGTCGTCCATGATGCGTTATTTCAAAAATCGAATGAACGCAGCAACGATTCATTACTATTGAAACATTATTCGCAAATGTCTATATTTGAACAAGAAAAAACATTAGAGACTAAGAGTTATTTTAGACTCTCAATTGTGCTGAGCAAAGGTGGACAAATCTCTCCCAAGGAAGTGAATATTTGAACTCCACGTAATGTCGAATATCATCTCCGTGTTGTCTTAACCCTTTTAGCGCTATGGCCTTTTTGACCATATAGAAAAAAAACACTACAATCAACCAAAACGGTCACGAAAGGTTTCTTCAGTTTTTAAGCTGGTCCGACAGGCCTTTTTAGGCCGGTATATCGCCCGTGTAGTGTTTTTGGCTACGTTCTCGAGTCCAATATATCGGCCTGGCAGTGCTATAAGGTGTAAAAATAAAAATACATTTTCCTGGCGACATTTGCAGACGGCAGAGAAATGGCTGATCTTAGTTTTGAAAGTCGTTGGAAGGTTTCACTTTAACGGTTAATAAAATATTTGGTAATACTACAGGGTAATATTTGCTTCGGCGTACATAAACCTATGGCGATGTTTAACCAGCATATACACTTTATAAAAGGCTCCAAAGACATACAGAGCCTCTAAAAATTATAACTTTTATTAAAAAGTATAGTCAAACAACATATTCGTCAGACATTAACACAATAATGAAATTAAACGCCTGTCTTTTGTTCTTTATTAAAACGTCGGTTTCGCACGTCATACCTAAATAGGTTCACGGTGAGCAATATTCTGATACAGAACAAAAGACATGCTTTTAATTACTGATGAATATTGTTTAATTATACTTTAATGAAAAATATTTGTGGGCCTTTATATGTTGATTAAACACCGCCATGTTTATGTACGTCAAAGCGAATATTACATGCTACGATAAACTGTAGTCTCTGAACTACGCATTTCTAGGCGTGGAAAACATTGTGCTCTACTAGTAATAAAACGATATAATCTCAGGAAGCTTTTTCAAACAAATAAGTAGTTTAATTTATATAAATTATTCAATTTATTACTACCGTAGTGCTCTAAGATAGTGACAAATATTCATTTCACTTCCCAGAAATGCATAGTTCTGATATACCCATATTAAGTGATATAGAATAAAAATTAATTTATATGAATTAAACTGCTTATTTGTTTGTAAAGCAACCTGAGCTTCTATCATTTTTATGACTAGTCGGGGCACAAACAATTATTTCGACCCCTAGAAATGCGTAATTCAACTGTAAGGCGAAACTGTAGTCTTACCAAAAACTTAAACAAATTATCCATTTAATGAATGTTTGCGATATAAACCCGCTGGGTAAATCAGGTTGGTCCACTCTTCTCCCACCCCAATTAAATAAATGAGCAAACGTTTACAGTTATGACGTAATCAACGGGAGAGATTCGTGTTCCAGTTATTCTGGGTTCGGTCCTTGTTAGATATAACTATATGGCTTTCGGGCAAAGCTGGTTCGACTTAACGAAGGATTCGATATTCTTATCATTGATAGTTATTATAAGCACTATCTACACTTAGCACCCGTTAGGATCGAACTCTATTGCTCTAAACTAGACCCCAATACAAGTTAAGTAGTGCATTCCTTAAGAAGTGTAGTCCCTCCTACAGAGCTAGTAGTATTGCAGTTTATTTTGGCATCTCATAATCCAATGACTGTGGTCCCGAATTACCTAACACTATCGCTACCCTACTTTTAACACTAACTCCTAACCCTAACCTGGTACAACAGGAATGTCCGTAATGTTGGAGTATGAGATGTCAAAATAAAGCAGCTCTGTAGGGACCATACTACTAAACTTGTATCATATGCCCCCAATTACCTACTAAAATTACTTTGGTCTTAGCACCCGTTAGGATCGAATTTACTTCCATTAGTAAGGAAGGGAGGATCCCATACTAACCCGCCCCCGTTTTGTTCAGTTTCTTTCTTTTTTGGGTAATTTTTGGCCCCCTCCTCATCATCATTGTACATATATATCGCTTCGAGGGGTTTTAAATAGCTTAAGCCCACAGAGCAATTGTGATCTTATGGTGAATGGAAATGAAAATAGATTGGAAGGTGAAGAACGAATTCTTATGGTGAAAGGATACATGGGTCACGAATGGAGCTAGTTAAGAATAAGATAGACAAGGATGACCAGCCACCCCCACTACACAAGCGGAATGTTTCCCGCGACAGAATTATCTCGGTCCCCGTGGCCTTTGTCTCAGTGACAGGGACTCCGGGTGGTTCTCCCTTGAGGACCTAGTCACGGGGACTTGGGATCTCCATCCCTCCTGCCTGCTCTAGCAGGATCTCCCTACTCTAAAAAAGACCTTAGTGTCGAATCTGCTGCTGTGGGGCAGTAGATAAAGAAAAGAAAAGGATCGAATTTACTAAACAAGCTAATGGCTAACTATTGCTCTAAACTAGACCCCAATACAAGTTAAGTAGTGCATTCCTTAAGAAGTGCGGTCCCTCCTACAGAGCTAGTCGTATTGCAGTTTATTTTGGCATCTCATAATCCAATGACTGTGGTCCCGAATTACCTAACACTATCGCTACCCTACTTTTAACCCTAACTCCTAACCCTAACCCTAACCTGGTACAACAGGAATGTCCGTAATGTGGGAGTATGAGATGTCAAAATAAAGCAGCTCTGTAGGGGAGACCG
>VCCN01000077.1:1817889-1832969 GCA_006491835.1 Architeuthis dux
TCCCTTTCCGTCTCTTTCTTTCTTTCTCTTCTCTTTCCGTCTCTTTCTTTTTTTCTTTCTGTCTCTCTCACTCTCTTTCTCTCTATATATTCCACCATTACTCTTTATTCTACGACCTCTGACCACCTATCTTGCATATCAATCTATCAAAAAGTAGAAAATATGTGGATGCGCTTAAAGTGTAAATGACGCAGACAATTCAGAACATCTAATGCGTTGCTTACTTCTTATTTACATGAATACATCTGAAGAAATACTATTAGAAATAACAGGGAAAACATATTTAATCATGTTTTGTTATTAGTTTAAAATGTCTATTCATGTTCACCCCCAGGTGAGTAGCACAACTGGCACACCAATATTAATTGACACATACCGTGTTTCTTCATTCCATTTCTCTCTCGGTTTCGAGTTATCTCCCTCAAGTTGATCAATGTTGTCCCTATAAGTTGGTTTCAATTATCTTCATTAATTTATCTATATTTTATCTGTATTTATCTTTCATGAATCTTCTTTATGTTATTACTATTTTGTGCTAAAAGAACCCTAACAACCCGATTCACTTTATTAGAATGGACTGAACTTAGACAATATTTATATGCATCTCGTATGCATTTTAGTTTCAGATATCTGCATTTATTAATCTGAAAGCCCCATAGATATATGTGGTACCGTCTAAGACGGTGTGGACCATAGACCCCCCCCCATGTGGCCCACCGAATATACCGAATAAGGTGGCACCAACCTAAATGCTCACCAGAAATACAGGCAACGGGTGAGCTAAATTAGCCACCACCTTCCCAAATCTAATATGATAGGACAACCATACAAATATCGTAGCGTTCCTGTTGCTAACAAAGGTCCAACCGAATTACTACGTGTGCCTGCGGGCAATGTGCCCTCTAATGCGAGCAGACACTGTCCAAGCAAGACAAACTCTTGGACATTAAACAAATTAAACAACATGAAGATCTACACTTACAATGTTCGTGGCATAGCTGAGGACCATAGACTAGATCAACTGCAAATGGAATTGGACAACATCGACTGGCACATCGTAGGTATAAGTGAAACCTACAGAAAAAGAGAACACCTTCTAAATCTTAAGGTAAGTAAGCATCTATTCTATTATAAAGGGAGAGAGGATAACACATTCAGTGGCGTAGGATTCTTAGTCAATAATAACATCGCAGGCAACGTTATACGTTTTGACAGAATATCAGACAGAATAGCATGGATAGTAGTCAGACTCAGCAAAAGATGCACACTAAAGGTAATCCAGCTGTTGACCGGGGGAAAAAGTTTTTTCTAGGAAAAAGGTCACAATCTATCCGGAACGAGCAGAAGACCGGTAATTGTTTGGATTAGGTTCGCCAAAACAAGGGAGGTAATTAGTATGCATAAATACTGTCAGAAATAACATTCATTTTTTTATATTAATATCGACTGTATATTCATTTTAGTGTTACAAATATGAAAGAAATATCTAATCTCTTTTTGTTGTTAATTGCAACCCTAACCATAAAACTGACTCTAAACACTAACCCTAACACTAACCCTAAACGCTAACTCTGGACACTAACCCTAAATTATATCCTGCGTAGTTAAATTTAATAAAATACAGTTTTAAATGGTCAGGTTTTCTGCTTTCATTTGTTTCTTTCATAAGTTAGCCGCAGCAGCTTAAATAATTGTGTCTCCTTTGGCGAACCTAATCCAAATAAATTACCCAGAAGACCGCCTTAAGAAAAGAAAAAGCTGAGACGAAGAAAAACTGGTAGGTCATATCATAAGTACGTATTTATAATTTCTTTTAAACGTGTTTTTTTCCGGATCTCTGAGATTATTAACAAACAAAAAAATTAGATCTAATGTTTATAAGGTTGTTTTTTTTCCAGTGATAATTACTACACAACTTTATTTTAAAAGATTTTATTTCACTTATTACCCTCAAAAGCTTTGAATAACAGTGTAAAAATAAGCAACACCAGATGGACATGAGTTTCATCGTTTCGTTTCGGCTATAGAAAATGGCTAAGCAAAAGCCATTTCTGCTATGAAAATACTCGCGATTAACTTACCTGCTATGAAAATGCGGATACCTTCGTCGTGTGACCAAGTCAAGCTTGCCCTGATGTCCTCGTGACATCAGGGAGAATTTTAGCACCGCTTGCACGTACGTGTGTGTGACCTCACCCCAAACTCGACCTGGCGTTTCGACCAAGTGTCATATTTGCCGTCGTAAATAAACTTGCCCTCCCCTCCCGTCTGGGCCCATGGGCTTAAGCCTACCCAGCCTAATGGTTAATCCGACACTGTGCACCGCTAACTGTTATACCATTCGTCTCTCATTTACTATTTTAGAATTAGTGAAAAGTTATTGATTTTGGTTGGCTCGCAGCCATTTAACTCCGACAATACGAAAAATAAATAAACATACCAGAAAACAAAAGCGAGAAGAGAAATAGATAAAAAGTAAACAAAGCTTCTGATAAAAAAACCCCAAAACTCCTCCAAAAACTTATATATTTGAATAGTGTTCTCTTGTGTTGTTTATTTATTGGCTGTGAAAAAAGATTCCCCGTAGATCAAAAGGAATAAGAAAAACATAAATGTCTTTGAAATGGAACAAAGCGTAACAAATCGCTGAACCATCATGGCGTCTTGCGATTCTCAACGAACGAGAAAATACCATAGCGAACATCTTGGCGTTTATTCCTTTTTAAGACTTGTTAAATATTTGATATTCACACCTATAATAATTAGCAATGTGCATTTATCGTCTGCAACGCTTACGTCATCAGTGACGTCTGGTGACGTAACTTAGTAGAAATAGAATGTTATGTTACTATAACTTGATAATTTTTTTAATATTCAAATGTTTTTTTTTACTGTTGTTTAAATTTTATAATTATGACCGTTGAATAATTTTTAAAAAAATTAAAAAAATTTAACGGACAACTCTGTCTGTTCCCGCCGTCATTATGGAGAACGTATTGCCACGGACGTTGGAAAAGCCAGCTGGTCACGCGCGGTTCGTCATGGCGTTGAGCAGCTATGGAGCCTATTTTTCGAATGAGCTTCAATGCCTTGGGGCCTATCAAGCCAGATGTTCAACCGCTACAGGTACAAATTCGTACCCCTATCGGTCAGTGAGCGATATTTGGCTGTCTTCCGCTGTCCGGCCCGTCGGGCGATGATACCTGGCTCAATGGCCGACGAGATCATGTTGCCGTTTGCGAAGGAATCACTTGATAAATTGTATCTTTACTTAATTTTACCTTTAGATTAGTTTAATATCAAAGAAATATTGAACATAAGAAAATGCTGCGCAACACAATGTGTTTGATATTTTATACGTACAATGCAATTGCCAAATTACTTAATGGTTGTCGTCATTCTTTGACGGCAAGGGGTAAACTAGTTTATTTATAACACAAATAACAAGAAGGAGTTCAATCATCCGAAGAACCATTTGAATAGTCTGTTCATATTCAAGACATCTCCTGTCAACGGTTCGTTCCTCTAACGTCTTCTCTTTCGCTATTATTTATCAGAGTCGAAAATCCCTCGAGAACCCAAGTCGGTTTTTCGGATGATATTTAAATAATTGCGTTCTGGTCTATCTGATGGCTGAACTAAATAGATATTTTCCACTGGTACCAGGCACCATGTTGAAGCCTAAGTAAAAACCCGGGATTACGAATGCTCGTCTTCTAGACAGGTTCTTTCCACTTGGAAGATTGGCGTAACACAATCTTTCTACCCCTTCAATCGCCCCCATTTGACCTTGTGCCGTACTAAGCTAAGATTAATAAATATCGAAATAACCGCGTTTATTTCTTTTCTTCGTTTGGTTTAGCAGCAGATCATTCAACTTGAACTCGTGAAGTTCCAATTTCAATATCTGATGCCATTTTGGTGAGGTTCCTTAATAAGATCTAAAATCTTCAAGTCGCATAACTGTTGTTTGAGGTTACCAGAATAAGTCTCTGAAAACACGTTAACCACAGATTAAGACTGATTCTTCTTAGTTTCTCTCATTCCTAGGTTTATGGTTCAAATCTTACTGGTGTTTCATATTTAAAAAAACAACGTATTCCAGTATTACGAATTAATTAAGTTTCCTAGTCTTTTCGTCGTTTTCCATCACAATTCTTCTACCATCTACTCTTCGGCCGTTACATTAAAATATGGGAAATCGGAACAAAGAAGTAACTTCCAAGGGTTAATGTTTGAGCCCAGATAAAATCCGGGATTTCGAAAGCTGATTTTCAAGTACGGCAAGCCCTCCTTGCTGGGAAGATTGGCGCAACACAATCTACTTACCCCACTTTAGATGAGTAAATACCCTTACATGAAATTTTGCTAAAAGCATCCCAAAGATATAAGAAGAACAGACGCATATGTTATGTCATTTCCCCCTCTTCTCTTTTTAAAAGTGCATTTCATCATCATCAGTTATTTCAGGCCCACTACTGGACAACGGCCTTTCCCTGTCCTCCAATAACGATTGTATGGTCATGTTGGATTTTGGGAAGGTGGTAGCTAATTGAGCTCATGCGTTTCCACTATTTTCTAATGAGCTGGTTTTGAATTCAGTTGTCCTTCTCCTAGACTGGTTGTCTCTCAAGGCTAGAGAGGTCAGTCTAGAGAGGAGAAGAGACGGGTTCATGTCTTTCGCAAGGGCATTAGTGCGTAGTGGACGTGAACAGCCCCGGCAAGAGTTTGAACTCTGCTCGTCGATTTCATTGTCCGCCCCGTCAACCGCTACGCCACTCGCACCTCCTCAAAGTGCATGTAGACATATGCATTTAGGGCAAAGTGTAGGTAATGCTTTTGTTGAATGCAAATCAATTACTTCACAGAAGACTCCACACGCACACACGCAAACACCAAGAAAGATTATATTGGCCCATTGCGGGGTTTTGATTCATTTATATAGAAGGAAAGAGAGAGTATAACAAACGGTATCACGACCTTTTATCGGACAACTTCTCAAAATACACACATACACGTCGCGAACACGCACATACGCACATACATACACATACAACATACACACATGCCACACATACACACATACTCACATCCATATGTGCTACCATAGGCCAAATATGCACACACATACACTTATGCACACATGTCACGTGCACAAACATACACACATTAACACTTGCACACACGTACCATATAGACACATTTCACGCACACACAAACACACATACTATATACACGCATAAATACCACATACATCCACATGTGCTAACACAGGCCACATATGCACACACGTACACTTATGTCACATGCACAAACATACACGCACATACGCACATGCAGACACATACCAGATATACACGAAAGGATCTCCTGTCATCGTTTCCAGGGAGACACAAAAGAAATCTAATCCGTGCGTGGGGTCAAAAACCGTGTCAGATCATCCATTATTCTAAACTCAAGAGTTTCTCCTTGCGACTTCTCTGCTGTTGTCTTCCCTATCAGTTCTCTTTATCTAAATGTACGAGGTACTAGGTCAAAAAAGTCGTCGAGGTTCTCTGATCAAACTGAATACCTGCTACTGTAAAAAGTAATCATTTCTGACGAAAATTGGAATGTTGCGACTATTTTAAAGATATTTGCTGTACAAAAATGCAATATTTCGACCGTTTTCTCCATTCTCTTCATTCTCTTCCCATATTTGTCAATAAAACATTCTAGTCCAGGGGCCAGCAGGGCCTACCGTGCACCCCCACCCCATGATCCTCCATTTAGGGTACCAAAATGTTCCTTAGGATGTCCTCTTTCAGAAGAAGGCATAAAACAAAATGGCCGCCAGCAAACACCAAAAAACAGAATTTCATATCTCGTCTCGCAGTTGACATATCTGAGTACTTCAAAGGGCTAAATCATGGTTTTCAGACATTCGGAATTCAGAAATACACTATCTTACCATAAAATAATTAATTTATAAGTATTTCAGTATTTTACAAGGAAATTTCAAGTATACTTTATAGGCCAAAGTCTATGTATTGTGTATTTATTTCAGGGTCACGCAGTTTTGACTGTATATTGCAATTGAAACCCCTCCCAACTTAGAACTTTTTCCACCACTCAAAACATCACATGTTCCTTGTCAGTCATATTTAACCAAACATTTGTGAGTATAAGCCTACTTCCTGCGCCATGAAATTAATTTCCGTGTAACGCGGCTACAACGATCCATCATTCCTCTTGCTGGGGAGCGTCGTGCTAAGATCTTTTCGACCACCACCGCCATTATGATGCTGACGTCAGCGACGCTAAGGAAAATATTGATTTTATTTTTCTGATTTTCGACACAACTAACTTTCTACTTTAGAAAACCTTGTCTGCTTTGGTTATATTGCAGGTGAATACAGGCTTTTACAGCTGGAAAATAAGATAGGAGAACTTTTCTATATACTTTTCACAAAAAAAAATAACCACGAAATAATTTCTAGGACATGGATAGTGGAATGAGGACAGTATACCCCCGTGGATCGAATAAAGGGTTCAGTTCAATAGTTCCGGTAAGTGACCGACAAAGCTTGACACCTGAAGAAGGCCGGAGGGTACATCGGCCGAAACGTTGTGAAAATGACAACCAAGATGAGGATCTCAGTCCGAACAATGGTATCAGTAATACTAACACCTCATCTCAGAAATACCGAACTCAGTTATAAGTAGATTTATGTTAACTAGTGAATGCCGTAAGAACTCGTGTATAGGTCGAGTTTTGAAATTGGCGGTCAACCTGTACATGAGTAATAATTTTGTGAAGTGGACATTCTAACATAATGGGAAGGACTAAGAGCAACCATTGGCTTAAAAAATTAAAGATATTTAATGGTTACTGCCAACAAATAATGAACATATACATATATATACCAATTATTAATGAGAAGACGTGCAATGCCTCCAATAAATAATATCATGAACTTATCATTGTGTAGCTTCTCATATAATAGAATAGAATATCATATATCGTATTTCACAGCTGAGAAGACGCACGTTTTTCCTGAAACATAATTGACAACAGGCCCAAAATGTGTGTTAGCTGTGACAGAAAGAAAAATGACACCGTAGAGTTGGCGTCGTGGACTTGCTAGAACGGTAAGCTACTTATTCCTCACACATTTTCCGAAATTATTATAGGCTGCGTCTTACTACTTCTAGTGTCTTATCAGCCGAGAAATGCGGTAATGTGACCCACATGTGGTAATTATCCCTGAAAACACGGAGTCGACCTATACACAAACCATACCATAAATCGTGGGTCAACCCATACTTATACACGAGTATATGCGGTAACAAGCCTGGCTGCAACAGGGTCAAACTCCACTACTTCTTCTATAGCGACTGAAGATGATTACTGTTACTTTTCTATTGTATATATAATAACTACAAAATCATAAAATTATATCTTTTTTACTATAAATCATATTTAATCTATTAGAACGAAATTTGTCAATTTAACGCAGTTGGTTAGAGACCTGCTTACTAAGTAATTGATCGAGGTTTCAAATCACGGTACGGGAATGTTAACTTTTGCTCCACTAAATTTGGTGCGGATTATTCCTGTTGTTGTCAAACTCAGGAGTTGACTTTACTTTCCTACCGTAACAAGAACAACAATCCTCACGAAAATTTGGAGTGTTAACTGATATGTAAGTCACCGTTCCTTACCGTGATTTGAACTCATGACCTTGTGATTGATAGGCTGGTGTCTTACTAAATTGACAATTCTTCGATATTAAAGAACATTTAAGAGATAGAAAAATATCAACATGGATCAGAGAGAAGACCAGAGTGAAAGATGTTATACAAATAATTAAGCAGAAAAAAATGGAGATGGGCTGGTCACCTAGCAAGAAGAGATGACAATAGATGGGGGGAAAGAACAACAGATTGGTGCCCATGAGACAGTAAACGCAGTAGGAAAAGACCAGACACAAGATGGAGGGACGAAATAGAAACGTTTGCCGGTAAGACGTGGCAGGCGTTAACACAATTTGGGTCGTCATGGAAGGATGTGGCAAAGGCCTTTGTCCAGCAGTGGACATATAACAGCTGATCCTGATGAGGATGATCATATTTAATATATATACAATACAAAAGTTGCAGTAACCCTAGTTGCAGTAACCCTAAATCATCTTCAGTCGGAATAAAAGTTAGGGTGGTGTTTGACCCTGCAGCATCCATTTTTGCTCTTATTGTTCTTGTTACGATAAAGTCAACTCCAGACTTGGACTGGAGTTTGACAATATGGATAAGGATAACAAAAGCAAAGAGGGGGGGAAAATCAATACCAAAGATTAACTGATGCGCTGAATAATTGGGGAGAGAAGTCAAGCGTCACTAACATCAAACGAACACAAATCACAGTTCGTTAGACAGACTCTGTAGTCATTCACGTCGTCCCGGCTTCACAATATGACGGTTACTGAGAGGAGCACGCCGATCACCGTGGCGCAGTGGTAGAGTGCTCGCCTCAGGTTAGGTAGCCCGTGGTTCAATCCATCATTTAACAAAGACTTTAACAAAGACTTTAACAAAGCCTGAAAGTCAGATCTTAGATGCGCTATTTCCATCTCATGGATGCCATCCTAGAAGGCTATCAAATGCGACTAATCACGAGTTCTCTCCCTGGCACATTCCGACATATACAGGAGGGCGGAAAACGAGAGGTGGTGGGAGGGTTTCGGTATGTCAGCCTGTCAGTTCGGTACTAGAGATCCTCCCACATCTAAAAATGGTACTCAATGCCTCTCCGCTACGTACTCAGCGCAATGGCTAAGATTGAGGAATCTCTCCCCGAGGCTGAGGGGTTCGGCCAAATCACGTTGGATACACCAGTTCTCGTAACTTCACTGAAGTTAAGCAACGTCGAGCCTGGTCAGTATTTAGATGGGTGACCGTTGGGGAATACTAGGTGCCGTAAGCAGAACAAAGCTTCAACAGGCCTGGAAAGCCGGGAGTGAGACTTACTAACGATTACCCGTGTGTACCTAACCCTGCGACACCCTCGATAAGGGTATAAGTGGCGAACAATGATACATACATACAAAAGCTCTTGTTAAACTGAAAAACACCCAGTGAGCACATACATCTGTCACTGAAAACTAAATGAAAATCAGTTCATATACGGCTACAACGTAGGGTAGTTTACTGTGTTTAAACTTTTCGATTTTACACATTTCCGATTATTGTCTCAATCCAAAAAATTATTACTGGATCCACCCTAAAATTTAATCAATTGTTCCTTAACTCTTGTTATTGAAATTCATTGAGAACTTTTGGGAATATTGAAACAATTAAAAGTACAGAACAAGTAGCGACTACCACATAACTTATCAGGGACAAAGGGAAATTGCAATCACAAATACCATCTAAACCTTTTTTCATCAAAGAAAAGTGAAAAGCGACTGAGAAAAATAGAGTCAATAATTTGAATTAAAAAGAAATTCACAATAAAAACTAGAAAAAATACTCAGAGAGTGCATATCTTTGCAAACGGCATTATCACTGAAATTGAATGAAAACCAAATCATATATAGCAACGATGCAAGGGAGGTAACTGTAAACATTCCTGGATCCGCCCCAAATTCAATCAATTGTACCTTAGCTTACGGCCCGCCCTCCCAAAAATGAAATTATAATTTATTGAGAACCTTTGGAGATATTGTATGGACAAACAGACAAACATGATTTGGTAGAGGTGAGCATTACAATGGCACTGTAGCCGGATATAACACATCACATGAGAACGCATAGCCATGGATGATGGTTAGCAAGACTGTCTTGCTGACCATGACTACAGTGCCGTGAGTTCGATCCTCACAGGGCGTCTACACGTGTGGCCTTAGTAAGTAGATACACCATTTCAACTGAAAGGTAGAGTGGTACAATGCTCGATTCCGGTTCGGTAGGCTGTGGTTCAATCCACCGCCGATTCATAGTGGATCACTTAACTGCAAATGTTGGCCGAATCGTTCACATTGTGATACAAGCACCAAATTTCCCAAGGGACTCATCAAGGGTTAGTTGATATAGAAATAACGTTAGCCACTTGAAAATCAACCTGTAAATTGCGACCGAGGCGTAGGAGAAGTCGCTCTTATCAAATATATTGGTCACAGAACTGCCCCATATCCCGGAAAGATAGAGACATACAGTTTTCTCCATTCGATAACATGTGTTTAGAAGATTCATATTTTTTTTAAACGGCCCGACCCAATCTGCCCCTCCCGGCCCGACCCGTTCGACAACTTTTTTGAAGCTTAATAACTCGGAAACTAGGAAACTAATGACGATAAAAACATAGGGTTTACACCAATCGATAGCCCATTATTTCAAGGTGTATTGCGTATGTGGCAAGCGAGATGGTTTTTATTAGTTGAGGAATTATTGTGTTTTTTCTGAAACAAGTTTGGTAATCCTTGCGTATACGGATATAAAATACGATAGCGAAACACGGCATACAAACAACGTTATTTTACACCCGTATAAGCAAGGATTAAGTCATTTTTAGTTTTAGTGCATATCGGGAACGGATGAAGATTTTCTGAATATTGAAAGTAAGTAAAAACGATCTTTGCGAGTATTTATTAAGAACTAAAACTTAACTATCGAGATAGCTGCCCCGGGGTACATGAGAACACTATTTCAGGGTAGTGGCTGGACAGGTGCTCACGTTGAGTCTGCCGTTGCATCTAACGGTATAGCAGATTCGTTCTTGTCAGTCTCTAGTGTCACGGCACCCCAGGCACATCAGATAACAACCTGCAGTTTACACTAATTCGGTCTTTCAGAGAAGCACATTTTGGTCTCTACTGTGAAACCTTCACATAGCTGATACCTTATTTCTTTGCCCACAACAATGTGGATTATGCTCGTTGGTTTTCTATATGCTTCAGAGACTTGTTATCACTTGAAAAACAACGCTCAGATTTGGCGAAAAAAATCAATCTTTTCTCTAAGCTTTTCATCTCTTGTCAAAGAAGGGAGTATGACTTAATAGAATTATTTCAGCATGAAAACAATCTGAGTGACAATGGACAGCTTCATGTAACCAAGAAATCTTAAATGGCTGAGATCCTTCAATCCAAAGTCAAGATGCCAGGTCTTGAACCATCAGCCGATGCTATTGTTATCAATGACTCAGGATTAGTGAATGCCTTGTATTCCTGGGCATCAGAAACCTTCGGTCAGTATGCCATGCAATATGTTATTCCTGCAGTAAAGGCCTATGCCCCAAAGTACAAGCGCACAGGTATATTTTACTGATGTTTACATTCCATCTAGTCTGAAGGCTTAGGCAAAAACAAAGCAAGGGCAGTGAATGAGATGGGGGGGTTACATACATTTTCCGCTACACTGCACCAGCAAAAGGGAGCCTTTTCATTTTCTAGCAGACAAAATGTCTGGTGTCCAAACAACAAATACGATCAGTGTGACCATTCCACTCAAGCAATGTGTCTAAACAATCTCCTTGTACTCATGAAGAGGCAGACACACGAATATTTGTGCATACAGCAGATTCAGTCCTGAATAGCAGCAAGGTATGGATGATTAAAGCAAATAACACAGATGTGATTGTTATTGCAGTAGCGTGTTTCCGTGCCTGAAAAAGAAGGGTCTTTCAAAACTGTGTATTGCCTTTAGTCAAGGACAAGGCCTGAAATAGATACCCGTTCATGAGATCTGCTCTGTAATTGGGCTAGAAAAAAACAAAAGGGATTCTGTTCTTCCATGATTTTAGTGATTGTGATGTAGTGTCAGTGTTTCGAGGAAAAGGAAAGAAGTCTGCCTGGGACACTTGGAATGAGTATGATCAGGCCACAGTCGTCTTCTAAAATATTTGAAATCTTCCAGAGATGTAAGACTCTGAAAGACCGAAAGGCATGATTGATGTCGTCAATGCAATTCATTGATGACACTGATATACAGACGTTAGAGAGGTATGTAATCACCTTGTATGACAACGAGGTTAACGAGGAACGACTGGACTTGTTTGCAAGGAAACAACGGACATATAACTCTATTCCATCAACTCAAGATGCCATCCTTCAACATGCAACACGTGCTGCATGGAGCCAGGCGATTGTATATAAGCCACAGAAAAGTAGGTTTAAAGATGAACAGAACAAAAACAAAAGTAATGTTCAAAGATAAGGTGCCCAAAAAAGTCATAAAGATAGAAGGCGAGATTCTAGAAGAGGTCGATGAATACATATACCTAGGTCAGGTGATAAAACTAGAGAAAGACCATGACTGCGAAATAAAACGACGCATAACGATAGGTTGGAAAGCATTTGGTATGAATAGATACATTCTGAAGAGCACCTTGCCAATGTGCCTAAAGCGTAAAGTATACAACGGCTGCATAATACCAGCCATGACTTATGGATGCGCAACCTGGAAATTAACCAAACGAGCTGAAAACCAACTCAGAATAGCACAGAGAGCCATGGAAAGAGCAATGCTAGGGGTAACGCTAAAAGATAGAAAAAGATCAACATGGATCAGAGAAAGGACTAGAGTAAAGGATATTATACAACTAATTAAGCAACAAAAGTGGAGATGGGCCGGTCACCTAGCGAGAAGAGATAACAATAGATGGGGGAAAAGACTAACAGATTGGTGCCCATGGGATAGTAAAAGAAGTAGGAAACGACCAGACACAAGATGGCGGGACGAGATAGAAAAGTTTGCCGGTAAGACTTGGCAGAGATTAGCACAAGATAGGTTGTCATGGCAGGAGATGGGAAAGGCCTTCGTCCAGCAGTGGACTTATAACGGCTGATGATGATGATGACCTGCACCCTAGTGACTGGGGGTGGACACATCATGGTTATGAGTCCACTGCTGGACAAAGATTGAGAGTAAAAGCGTTTGTTAAACTAGAAAGCACTTACAGAGCGCATATCTTAGCCAACGCCATAATCACTGTAAACTGAATGATAATCAGTTCATATATATCTACAATGTAGGTTAGGTAACTGTGTGAGTTTCGATTTTCAATATTTCGGACTATTGTCTTAATATATGAACAAATTATTTCTCAATAAAAAATATCCTGGATCCGCCCTAAAAATCATTTAATGCATGTGGTGGTAGTAATAAATACTTGTAAGATCCATGATAACCAAATGGTATAATTATTATCAATTAAGAATAACACCTAACGTGCTCAGTGTTAGGAATAGAGTTCAAGCGTAACACCATAAGGGTAGTCAATCATGCCTCGTCACTCACAGTTACATTTTCCAATATATATGTTAGAACCAATATTAAAAGTACAATAGCTGATAGTCTGTTCATGGAAATGTGCAATCACAAAGCGCTTAGTAACAGAAGAGAGAGAGAGGGGGGGGATTGCCACGGAGAAAGAGAGGGGGAAAAGAATGGCATAATCGCCCTGAAGGGAGAGAAAGAAGAACAGATGGTGGGTGGCGTTGTTATTGTTCTTACATGACAAGTAATGAAATAAACGAATAAACAGAACATAAAAACATTTCTGTAGAAAAGATCTTTAGTTTAAAAACATTTTTCGTAGTAACATCTTAAAAACTTCAAGACTGTAAGACTTATGTAAAATTTGAAACTTCTATATACAAAGAGAAAACATACATATTTATATGTTTTTTTTCAGCAACATCTTTAATGTTTGAAGCTACAAAACTTTCTAGACTATAGAAAGAGAGAGAGAGAGAGAGAGGGGGAGAGCGGGGAGGAGAGAAAAAAAAGAGGCAGACAAGCAGTAGGAGGGAGGGACATGGTAGAGAAGAGAGAAAACAAGGAAAGGTAAATAGAGATGACGGCTGAGAGAGAAATTTAATGAAGACATTTGAGAAACAAAAGAAAGAGAGGTATACAAGTCAAGATGGGACGGAGAGAGAGAGGGGGAGAGAGGAAGAGAGAGAGAGAGGAGAAATAGAGGAGAGACCGGCAGATAAGACGACATAAAGAGAGATGAAATAAGAAATGGAGAGATAATTAGAAAAAAAGACGGAAAATCCATTCATTCATTTCCTGTTGCTCGGCCAGTTAGAGGGTTCGGGGTAGGGGCGGAGTCTTTGGCTTGTGTTATTGAGCGTAGCGTCGAGATCGGTCTCTCCCATAGGAGGTTTAACGGGATCGCCACGGAGGCTTTCTGCATGATCCCCAATTGGTTACGGAACCAGGTATAAACCAGTTGGTCAACCATCTAGGTACTGACCCAGCTCGACGTTGCTCAACTTCGGTGATCGTACAAAAACCGGTGAGTCTAACGTGATTAGGCCGTAACAGAAGTTGGAGAGAGAGAGAGAGAGAGAGAGAGAGAGAGAGAGAGAGAGAGAGAGAGAGAGAGAGAGAGAGAGAGGGGGGCAGATAAGACGACATTAAGAGACACTTGGAGAGTTAAATAAAAGTGTTAAAAAATTAAAAAAGTGTGTGAGAGAGAGAGAGAAAGAGGGGAGCAGGAGAGAAAGAGATAGAGAGAGGGGGTCACATATCTCAGTCTGTTCATATCTATCTATCTATTTATGGATTGCCTGACAAGAAAGAATGAACGGAGATACACGCACAAGAAGGAGAACGATAGGAATATGGAGGAGAGAGAGAGAGAGAGAGAGAGAGAGAGAGAGAGAGAGAAAAGACGGAGGAACAGAGAGAGACACACATATGCAGATAAGACGACATAAAGAGACAGACGGAGAGTTAAATAAAACAGAAGACATGAATAGATTGTGTGTACGTGTGTGTGAGATTAAGAGAGAGAGACAGAGAGATAGAGATAGTGTGAGAGAGAGACACAGAGAGAGAATCGTCGATCATTTGCTGATTTTGAGAGGTGCGATCATCTCTAGTACCGATGAACGTCACTGACTGGCACATCAAAACACACCCACCACATCTCGTGTCCCCCCTTCTATATATGTCTGAAAGTGCAAGGGAGAAAACAGTCTCGCCAGTTCTCGTTATTTAATTCCCATATCTCGTATACCCGCTTGTGTAGGTAGGGTCGTGTGAACACTCAACAAATCAATCAATCTATCTATCTATCTATCTATCTATCT
>VCCN01000077.1:1855170-1865416 GCA_006491835.1 Architeuthis dux
TATGAATGTGTCAGGTGAGCCCCGAAACAATTTTGAATAATTTTGTGAGAATGCACAAAGGAAATAAAACCCCGAATCCTGAGGACCCGAACGTGTCCTGGGGACCCGAACGTGTCCTTTATAATGCGATTCTCTTGCCGAATGATCTAACGACATTGCGTCCGATAATTCTCTGCTTTAAAAGACGAGCGTACGCATGAAAGCTAAAACAAATATATAAGATACATTAAGAGACGACAGGATGAACAGCAGAACAAAAAATACGTAATAATAAAATGAGCAAATCTAATTTATTTTGATAAAAAGATTATGTAAGCCTTTGTACATAAATCGTTATATGTGAATGTACACAAACAATCATATAACCATATCATTTTTAACTATCTGAAAACCATGTTTTTTCTCCTGGTTCCTGGGGAAGGTCTAATTTTTTGACCGGATAGAATCTATGATATTATTCCACTTGTTCCTACCTAAGATAAGAGATCATGGTTTTGAGCTATGTATTTATTGAATCATACCTTATTTGAAAAATCATCACCATCATGAACTCTTGGACCATATTCAATTTAAGTATCTGGCGTATAGAAAATAAAATAAAATCCAATAACTTTTTACTTTGAAATTTTCCCCTAGGTCCATTGAGTATGCATGTCAAATTTCGTTGGGTGAATCAGACTTAGTATTATAAAGAAAAAGATGAAAATCTGTTTTGTATTATTATTATTATTATCAATGTGAGCGCAAACGCAGACGCCACAAATTCTTTTTCAAAACATCTTTTACATTAGAACCTTCCCAAGGACCTTTGAGTATGCATGCCAAATTTGGTTGCGCTGCGAACATGTCTAGGTTGTTTTTATTGCGTGATAGACAAACTGACAGTTCTAACTTATGCATATGGATTTCTATTATTTCTATTTTAGTATGGTTAGGTGAAGACATTGATGTGCGAATTAAGACATCCATTGGAAAGATATTTACAATGATCATCTTAGTCTGGCAACAGATTTCTTCGGATTTCCAGTTCGTCCGACCTCTTTGCAAAGCTCTTCAAGACTTTTCCAAGCGCGCCAATGATGATGGGTAAAATCGTCACCTTCATGTTCCACAATTTTGTCAGTTGTTTCGTAAGTTCCACGTCTTTCTCCCCCCCCCCATCTTTTCAGTTTCATTCAATTTCAATTTATAGTCTCCTGGACTAGCGATATCCACTATCTGATAACTGTTTTTGTTTTGTTATCCTTGTTTACGATGACCTGGCCCAGATTGGTTGATCCAATGTATAATTCCAAGGGAGTTTATGTTTTTTATCCTCCAGAACAGATTCTGGTTTGTGAATATAGCATTTATTTGCATGGTCAAATCTAAATTGTTTGTACAGTTCCCGATAAATCACTTTTCTTACCCATTCATGCCCACTTTAGTACTCTTACTGAGCCATTTTTTTGCATTCGCTTATTATAATAAGATTGATGAGATCAACTCTATTTTTGCATAGTCGACATTTTTATTTATTTTGCTGTGTCCTTAATATAGTTAGTTCTTATAGAATTGTTCTGGGCCAACATTAATAGGAGTTGTTTCTCTTTTCAAATGCCCTTTTCGCAACCATATTCGTGTCTTTTCATCTTCAATTCCTTTTGTTAGTCTCTTGACTGGAAAATATCGACTAAAATGTCGGAAAATGGGAAAACATGTTTAAATTTAGGATTTCGTGCGGCTGCACAGAACATGCTTCTTGCTTCGGTACCAGGTAATCTAGACATATTAGCCAGACAATGACTTGCCCGGAAAGAATCTGCTAACAACTCCGTTCAGCATTTGAGCGTAGAAAAAGAAAGAAATTGAAAACGAAACAGGTCTGGTTAGTCACTGAATAGAAACCGTTATACAACCAATGTGTCGTGGCAGCATGCCGTGTTGTGTGTGATCAATTAACAAATTGGGAAAAAGGGGTGATCAATGAATAAGTTACTTCTCTCGCCCTTTGTTGGGCAGGGAACACTAAGAAAAGTCTGAATTTTCAAAAAACAAGTTTGAATGCTGCCGGACACAAAATAAGGGACCAATTTAGCATGAAGTTACATAGGGAATTAAACCCCCCACTAAAAACCTATTTAAGGGGGGGATTTTAAAAAAAGAACTGTTAAGACATGATAATGAGTAAAGGTTTAAATTGTCAGCCCTCTAGCTCCATTGCTGCGGTGATACATACATACATAGCAAACCATCCAGCCAGACCAACTTGAAAACTGAAGAAACCTATATTGACAGTTTTAGTGACAGTTTTGGTTGACGGTTTCTAATAAAAGGAGAAAATGAGGAGGATCATTACCCCTTCACTTCCCCTTCGACTTGTTGCTCCTTATTCTTTTGTTTGCCTTCCTTGACTGCATTACTCTATAATGTGGTTCTCTCTCCCCATCGTTCTTCTCCCTAAGGGAGTGTAACATTGTTTCTTTACACAATGCTTTCACTGCTAATGGAAGTACTTACTTAACAGACCGACAAACACTCATTTGAACAGATGCCCCGACCGACACACAGATTTGCACCGAGTGGAAGACATCAGTAAATATATACAGTGAGTGCAAAAAGAATAGTGAACATTTTAAAGAGTTTATTTTAACATAATTACACACCTTCAGAATCGACAAAATTTGGACTAAATAATGATATTGATACAACAAATATAAAAATCAAAAAACAAGATTGAAACGAGATTGAACATGCAATGTTAAGGCTATCAATCAAAATTGAAATTCTGTCAATTTTAAAGCTGTATAAATATGTTGGAATAATCCTTTTTTAATATATCTGATACGTTTGCACTCACTGTATTAACACTTGCACTCACAATTAAAACATTACAGTAAAGGTTAAATACCAGATACATACAGGAAATACATAGAACACTCAAGTATTGCAGACCATTATCACTGCAATGAGTTCAATGGCCATGTTGTGAAGTGGGTTTAGTGTATATTGTGTGTTTGGGTTTATTTTAACATAATTACACACCTTCAGAATCGGCACAATCTGGACTAAAGAATGATATTGATAAAACAAATATAAAAATCCAAACAAAAGATTGAAACAAGATTGAATATGCAATGTTAAGGCTATACAATCAAAATTGAAATTTTGTCAGTTTTAAAGCTGTATAAATATGTTGGAATAATCCTTTTTTAATATATCGGATACTTTTTGCACTCACTGTATAAACACTTACGCTCACAATTAGAACATTACAGTAAAGGTTAAATACCAAATACATACAGGAAATACATAGAACAATCAAGTATTGCAGACCATTATCACTGCAATGAATTCAATGCCATGTTGTGAAGTGGGTTTAGTGTATATTGTATGTACACGAAACTAAGGCTGGCCAAAAGAGACAGAGATGGAAACGGTGATTGAGTTGGCATGTACAATGGTACAACGTAGGTCAAATGATTTTAGCATCGTAGATTAGTAGTAGAGGCTGGCCACAGGAATGTGGGTCAGAGAAGAAGAGAGTATTGTTCGGCCAAAGATAGATACACGCGTGTGTCCTCTTCCCCGATTGGTCAATCCGCGACAAAGAACTGTTTTTGAATTTCAGCGGGGAAAGGGGGATTATTTGACTTTTCGTTCAGTCTGTCGAGATTTGACACTCGGGGCTGTCGGTCCCCAGATACCAGAGGGGAGTGTGTCAATTGATACTTACCTTCTGCCAGCCACTACGGTGGAGACAAAGGGGAAGAGAAGAAGATAGAGAAAGAAAAAGAGAAGAAGAAAGACACTACTGATAGCAGTAAAGACATTTTAATTATGAAGATAGAAAGATAGTTTATTTGAAAAACTGAATAGAAATGTAATTAGTGATTCTCTGCGCAGCGTCTGTCACGCGGTAAATAGAAAGTAGTACTGTAGTGTTTGAAAGGTTGAAGGGAATAAAAGCAAATAGAGTTATCCCTTGTCATTCGCGGGTTTTCCATTCGCGGTTTCGATAATTCGCGGTTCAGTCATGAATAATTTAATGGGAATATTTTGGGGAGTTTTTTTGTGACGTACCACGAAAAACTGCATCATAGGAAATATGCAGTGTAATGTTCTTATTGTGTTTATGTGTCTTCGTTGTTTCTATCTGTAGTAGCTGTGTTAGATTAGAATGCGTTTTGATTCGTAATCGTGTTTAAGCGTGTTAAGAAAGGATAAACAAAAGAACACATGTTGATAAAAGCTATGCTCGAGCTGAACTTCGCCTTCCCTGTTCCTACTTCCGGTCCCGCTTCTGGGACCGGAAACGGAATAGGGATTGCTGGGAGCTTGCTTAGGCATGTTTATTTATTTAACATAACATACATGTGTATAAACTTTATATGCAGTACAGTATAAACAAACCATAAAACGTTTAGGAAATAATACGAGGGATTTTCGAAAAGTAAGGTACAAACATTGACTAATCCAACATGTTTATTTATATACAAATAATACATGCATATGTTACCAGCACTACTATGCTACCTTTTCCACGTAGTCGTCATCGAGATTGATACACTTGTCCCATCGGTGCACGAGCGCTAAATACACTCCTCGAAGAACGTGGCGTCAAGCGACTGGAGCCACAATGTTTTATTTGTATAGTAATAAACATGTTGGATTAGTAAATGTTTGTACCTAACTCTTCGGACATCCCTCGTGTATGCATGTATATTTATAATATAGCAACTACCACGGACCTTTGACAAAAAGTGACCTGTGTCGATAAAAACGTCTGCAGTTCGTAATCTATTAATTGTATCGTAATAATCTCTTTGTTATTAGTAAGAAGAAAGATTGTAGAAAATTATCAACTAAAATCATTTATGTAAACAATATAAACCTGGAGATAATCATAGTTGAAAACGTGTTTACACTTGCAAACCGCGAATAGCAAGGGATAACTGTATTCATTTTCACCGACACGGGGTTTCCTTGCAATTTTTCATATTGGTAAGTGTTGTATAGCCCTCTTGGTCCGCGGGAGGAAAAGGAGAATATATTTTTATTTCATAAGATACATTGTGTCGTGGCAGAGAATGAAGAGTGGGAGAGAGATAATGAGAGCCGACAGACTGTTCCCAAAGGGGAACTGGCCCCGTGCTCCCAGGCCCAGCTGCTATATGCCTCTCCGAGGACGTCCTGTGTCTCTCTGCTTCCTGAGGTCCTGAGGGTGTCGCCTTTATCTGGTTTCGTCGATATCCTCTTTATACCTTTCAACACCTGTAGGGGTCAAACCTGTGACCTCCGCCCACGGCTGCCTAAATATCCAACACATGTTCTACCCACAACAAGAAGAAACAACCTGCAGGGGAATTAAATCAACAGGAACAATCAAGGTATCTATCTCTCAAATTCAAATCGTTTTTCTCTCTGATCGCTTCGTGGCCTTTTGGCTGAGATCAAAGTGTAATATCTGTTCTTCAAAACTGCCTTGGCCTCGAAGTTCAGAGAACCGCGGGCCTTCGGGGATCCTTGTGACATGCTCGGGAATCGTCCTGTGAGAAGTTGCGCAGGATATCTTGGCTGTAGCTGAGGCTGTGGCTGAGGCTGTGGCTGAGGCTGTGGCTAGTATCAAAGTGGATTATCTGTGCTTCGAAACCGCCATGGCCTCGAAGTTCAGAGAAACACGGCCCTTCGGGGATCCTTGTGGCATGCTCGGTTGCACAGGATATCTTAGCTAGCTGGTCGGGGGGCGATCACCATTATCACGCTCGGGATTCGTCCTGAGAAGCTTTTGGAATCCCACCCACTTCTGCCTGCACGTTTGCGTGCAGGACCCCACCTTAAAAAATACTTTATGTCAAATCTGCCGTCGTGGGGAGGTGAATAAATAAATCTGTTCTTCGAAAGCGCCATGGCCTCCAAGTTCAGAGAACCACGGCCCTTCGGGGGTCTTTGTGGCATGCTCGGGTATCTCCGGATACCTGGGAGACGTTGTACAGGATAACTTGGTCAGCTGGTCGGGAGGCGATCACCATTAGCATGCTCAGGGTTCGTCCTGAGAAGCTTTTGAGATCTCCCCACCCCTTTATCCCGGTCCTTGTGGCATTTGTCTCAGTGACAGGGATTTGGGATTCTCTTCCCTCAAGTTTCTAGTCACGCGGACATGGGATCCCCCTCTACTGAATTCGGCACTAAATGACCCACCAAGGGTCGATGTGCCGTTAAACAAAACAATCAATCAATCTTTTCTCTCCGGCTCCTCCAGTACACAAATGTGCACCACCGTTATGTTACACCCATCTAACTGGCACATCGCAAATCACTCTGTCCGTCCAGTGTTGGACGTCGACACCAGATGAATATCCTCTGCCAAGTGCTAAAGCTAAGCAAATCCAAATTCCATTTGTGACAACTTATCTCTGCCAAGCTGGGTTTTCGGCGTATCTGTGAGAGAGAAAAACAAGTATTACGCAAAAATCAACGTGGAATTGGAAGGGTGTTTGTTTCTAACTTGATTCCAAGATTTGAGAAACTGGTGAACAACACGCTCACCCATCCCACTATTAATCATGAGTATTTTATCAAAAGAAGAAACAAATATCAAACTTGTTTATGAATTTAAATTACATGATTCATTATATTCTAACTAACTAACCTAACAATATGCACGTATATGTAATTCACCACTTATTATTAAATTTGACTAGTTTTTACCTTCCACTATTTCTATGGCAACGAAATCGGAAACAATGAGCAAGCCTTAGGTGATAATCGAACTCACACCCTCATTGCCAGTGGGAGACTAGTTTACACATAGCTACTTTTACCAGTCGTCCACTAAGACTTCATGGATTTGCAGTAACTGATTTACACTTATTAACTCACTCCCTACAACCGACTCTCTGTGGCATATTTATGTTGTTTTATATATGAGACCTAGTAGTCCTTTTTATTAATCAATCTTTTATTATTATTGGATGAAGTATTGTAACACACCACTTTTGTTTTTATACTTTTCATGGATTGGCACATTTACACATAAACACATACTCTACAACTGACTCTCTGCGCCATATGTATGTTGTTTTACATATGAGACCTAGTAGTCTTTTTTTATAAATCTTTATTATTATTGGATGACGTATTGTAACACACTATGGCAACGAATAATGTATATGTAATTGTTCAGTATTTTCTGACTTGTGGCGCCATGAAAACATCCTTTACGGTGCCGTGATTCGAAAAAGTTTGGGGACCACTGTATTAAGCCGAATAACTATTTTAACTTCTCCTTTGGTTTTCGTTTAGCCTATAGTTGGAGTAAAACTGTGAGCAAAGTTCAAATTTATGGGACTGTATGTCTGCTTCCTGTAAGCGGAACAGGACATCAGACATAGATATTCATTCGAAGAGAAATAAAATTTAAAAAACGACTGAATCTCGTGAAAGTGA
Source organism: Architeuthis dux (assembly GCA_006491835.1). Classification (NCBI taxonomy): domain Eukaryota; kingdom Metazoa; phylum Mollusca; class Cephalopoda; order Oegopsida; family Architeuthidae; genus Architeuthis; species Architeuthis dux. The sequence continues at coordinate 1,862,599 of VCCN01000077.1, forward strand.
GTAACATAAGCATTGCATTGATTACTTTAGAGGTAAAAAAAATGTATTAAATAATTTAATACATTTTTTTACCTGGTAAAAGGAAGGAAAATGAATTCAGGCATCGTGAGAATATGTCCGCCCCTCAATAAATATTATCCTAATCTTACACAGTGAGTGCTAAAAGTTTCCAATGCATTTCAAAGAGCTATATAAGGATGTTTAAAAAAGACATTTTGCACTCACGGTATATATCTAAACCAAAAGCAGAGAAAATATGAGAAGGGAAAATTGTTTTTTGTTTATACTCAGGTGGAAACCCAGTTGACCCCCTCAAAAAAATAAGTTGTTGAGCTTTTTGCATTTTTGGCATTCTTGGGACCTCTAGTCAACATTTCTCGATGATAACATTAAAAATAGGTGGTGGCAATTTTTGTATTTGCATTTTTCCTGACCAGAATTTATCACGTCATCATTTGCAGTAATTTCTTATATTTATCCCATAATCGGGTATATTTATGAAAATATAATCCACCTTACTCTCAGAAAAAGGTTTATCAACGGTTTTTAGTGATATCAGGTGTGTTCAATAAGACACTAAAGGTATAATTTACAAGATGGCGTCTAAGATGGCCGCCAAATCCTTAAGATTCCCATTACTCGTTCATTATTCATCCTAGACATGCTTTTCCAACGGGTTTTTGTGGTATCAAGTGTGCTTGATAACATATCAAAAGTCTACCACAGTCTGACCACTGGAAAGGTATAATGTTCAAGACGCCATCTTTTATACCTTTCCGGTGGTTAGACTGTGATACACTTCTAGTATATTATTTTCATCAGGAGGATGCATTGATTGTAGACCTTTCCTTCTAAAACTAATGGGATCTTCTTGTTTTTGAGGGTCGAGCTTGCTCAGCCAAAAGCTTGCCAGCCTAGGGTGTTTCTTCGTTTGATTACTTCTTCATTGTCCCAGGTAGATTTAGTGGTCCACTTTCTATAGCTAAGCGTTTTCGATTCTGGTCAGTGTGTCTTTGTCTTCAACCTATTTGTTGCACATGACATTAGTGTTATTGAAATTCATGTGAACACCAACTTTCTTGCTTTCTTTATTCAGTTCGTCTAGCATTATTTTGAGTTCATAGCATAAGTGTACACAGACAGGCTCGGCTGATGGATGCTACTGATGCTATGAGCGTAACAACACGGTTGGAAGAGAGAGAGAGAGGAGAAACGTTAGATAGTCTAATAAGAGGGTAGGGGAGAAAAGGAAATTAGGTAGTTTAATAAGAAGGTATGGAGGGAAAGGGGCTCGTGGTGGCTACTGATACTGTAAGTTTGACTGGAACGGCTCTCATTATATATATGATTTACTTTCCCCCAGTAACTATGACCAGTACAGAAAGTCTTTAATATCCGCGATACTATTGTATACTAGTAAAATAACCAACAAGGAATTAATGTATATATTCGTGTATAGGTCGACTTTTGGAGGCCAATTTTGCAGGCAAAAATTGGCGGTCGACCTATACGTGAGTAATAATTTTGTAAGTTTGAAATTCAAACATAATGGGAAGCACTAGAAGCAACCTTAAAAAATGAAATATAGTTAATGGTTACCACCAGCAAATAAATCAAGGGTACACCGCAAACAATAAAATAATAAACTTATAAACATATGTTGATTTAAATCGGCGAAACATCCAGACACGGCATATACACATGTAAGAGGGATTGAGCGACTAAATGTCAGAACGTAAGCATATTCCAAAAAGTATACGAAATAGCATATATTTTCAATAATATAAATTAAAAGGCTCTATGTACAGTGAGTGCAAAAAGTATCCGATACAGCTTAAAATTTGACAGATTTGGGACCAAAGATGTCTTCTAAATGTTCAATCTTGTTTCAATATACTTTTGATTTTTATATCTTTTAATCTTTGATTCAAATTAAAATGAATATTTATGAAAGTAATATGTTCACAATAGGTTTAAATTTCTCTAAAAGTACATTTATTGTTACAGATTAGCCACTAACTTCTGTTTCAGTAATACATCAATAGTTTCGGGGGTTTTATTTACCGATTATCTATAGGAAGATCAATTATCTGGTTTGTGCGTTCTTTTTCGTTTGCAAAATGCTGACTCAATATATTTGTAGATAACCATCACAAACTTTGGAAAAATATTCCCTATCAAAAACGTTATCTTCATTTTTCTCAGCAACAAAAAGACGTTGACCCACTTTTCTTTGCAGATTTTAGAAAGAATATTTGTTGTTGTTTTTGTTGTTGTTTTATTGCTTTGATTTTTGTTGTTGATATTTTATTGTTGCTTTACTTTCTTTTTTTTCAAGCGGTATAGATATCTTTGGCAGAGGGGGGGTCGTCTTTTCTTTTTCTTTTCTCGTTTTCATTCCTCTTTGTAATAAAATCATTTTTACTTTTACTTAGACTTATAACAGGATATACCGATCACCGTGGCGAGTAGTAGAGTGCTCGACTCTGGCCCGGTAGGCCGTGGTTCAATCCATAACTGAGTCTTACCAAATACCTTTTAAAATGTCTCTCCGCTCAGCACTCATCACTCAGGAATACGATTGGGGAACCTCTCTCCGAGGCTAACTGGTTACGGCCAAATAACGTTGGATACACCGGTTCTCGTAAGATCACCAAAGTTAAGCAACGTCGAGCCTGATCTGTACCTACATGGGCGACCATTGGGGAATACCAGATGCCATAAGCAGAATGAATCTTCGACAGACAAGCCGGGAGTAGGTCTTAGTAGCAATTGCCGCGTGTATCTAATCCTGCAACGCCCTCGATGTGAGTATAAA
>VCCN01000077.1:1971813-1984231 GCA_006491835.1 Architeuthis dux
TATATATATATATATACATTTATATAAAAACTACATGTTCAATAACCTTTTCTGACCTGAAACTAAGTAACCTTAAGTATGTTTTCTTAGAAACTGCAGGGAATTTGTTTTTTATTACACGTTTCAAAGAAGCCATCAGGGCATGATGAATTACTTTGCCCAGATTTCTATGGCCATCCTTAGGTTCAATTGTTATAGCCTTCTATCAAACCTTTGTAGCGTGCATCAAACACATATGTAAAGCAACATTGTAAGTAAAAGTATATGTAAAAGTATATATAAAAGTATGTATAAAAGAATGATAAACAATATTGACTCTACTGGTTGTTGTCGTAGGATCAACTGATTGTGGTAATGGTTGTCGATGAAAAGAAATGACGCTTCGAAAAAGAAAACGATGGAATAGTAATACATCTGTATACATAGAGAATTTAAAAGCAGAAACAGAGGGGGGGTCAACGAGGACAATGTTAGAAACAGGGAGAAAAACAAAAAGAGAGAAAAAACAGAAAGAGAAAAAGGGAGAGAGAGCGAGTAGGAAAGATAAGTGAGAGAGAGAGACACACACACATACACGCAGAGAAAATGTGAAAAACTAACGGAAGAAAAAAAGTGAAAACTAGCGAGAAAAATAGAAAAGAAAATAGAAAGAGATAGAGAGTGAGAGGGGGGATAATGAAAGAGGAGAAATGAAAAAGAGGGAGAAAATAGCAATAGAAAGAGAGAGGGGGGAGACGAAGAAAGAATGAAAGAAAAGATTTAAAAACGGGGAGAAAAGGAGAAGTAGAATACAAATAGAAAGAAATAGAGGGGGAGAGAAAAAGAAGAAAAAAGAAGAAAGCGAATGATGAGAATGCGTCAAAGAGAGGAAGAGAGGAAGAGAGAAAGACAGTGAAAGAAAGAGTGAAGAAGGAAAGAAAGGGCGGAAGTTTGAAAGAGAGAGAGAGTGAGAAAGCGAAGAAAAAAGAAAAAGAGGGTGAAAGAGAGAAATAGCAAAATAGAGGAAAACGAGAAAGAGGAATAGAGAGGGAGAGAGAGATAGGAAAAGGAAGAGAGAGTAGAAAAGGGGAGAGAGAGAGGAAGAGGATAAGGGAGGAAATAGTGAAGGGGGAGAGGGTAAGAGAAAGAGTGAGAGATAGAGAGAGTGATACGAAGAGAGAAAGGAAGAGAGAAGGTTTTGTAATTTACGTTATAATAGCAAAACATAAAACTCTATTTGCTGACATACGTTCAATACTAGACTTATAAACCGAGCTTGCTCTTTGTAGTACTTTGGTCGAAGCAAATAGCTGAAAAGGAGAAACTGGTCCAGAACTTTGGAGTGACCACGGCACGAGATGTCAATCCATTGTACTTTTAGGTCCATTCACCACGTGCTTTTAACTTTCACTTTCACTTTTGATTATTGTCTTTTGTTGGTCATTCTTTGTGTCGTGTTTTTTTTTCAATCGCTAACAGTACTTTCCCAATGCATCTGCATTTATAATGTTTTCTGTTTATTCCTATTCAAACCACCTACGTCTTTTTCCTCAACGTAACCCTTACTTGCGTTCATCTCTTTATTATCTGAGACGAACGTTGCAAGGTCTATGAAAGACACATTCACTTTCTTCCAGACTAAAATTGAAAAAGGTTGAAAGTATTCATAAAGAGAGAGGGGAGGCAAGAGAAAGAGATTTAAAATATTTGTATTTCTGAACTATTATTCATGACGTCGTATTAGAATGTCGTGATGTCATGAGAGAACTTATTCTGATCACATTGACAGAATAGGGCCTTTTATATATACAATGCATTACAAATAATGTTGCTATATAAATGCCTTTCTGTAATTTTGTCAATAATGTCAGAAACAAATGTCAACAATTGTGTAAACAACGTCGCAGATTTTGAACAGTGTATGTTTTTGTTCATCTTGTATTTTTCTCTTCATTTTTCCGTTTCTCCTCTTTTCATCTTTTGTGTTTTCAGCTTTCAATGTCCCACATGTGGAGGTGCAGGGTTTGCGAGGGAGTAACAGCACGGAGAATGGACTCGACGAGCCGAGTTCAAACCTTGCTGCGACAGTTTGTGTTCACTTCGCACTAATACCCTTGGGAAAGGCATGAATCCATCTTTTCCCCAGCTATGGGTAAAATAGCACGAGGTGAAGTGAGTAATGCCACTTCGGGTGTTTGTCGCCCCTATGTCCATTTTACATATCACAAACCAGGACTGAGTAAGTAATGATGTGATATGTTGCAAGGTCTATGAAAGACAAATTCACTTTCTTCCGGACTAAAATTGAAAAACGTTGAAAGTATCCATAAAGATAGAGGGGAGGCAAGAGAGAGATTTACAATATTTGTATTTCTGACCTATTATTCATGACGTCGTATTAGAATGTCATGAGAGAACTTATTCTGATCACATTGACAGAATAGGGCTTTTTGTATATAAAATACATTACAAATAATTTTACTATATAAATGCCTTTGTATTTTTGACGCAAGGACGGCTGAAATCGTAGCCAGCGTAAGTACACTACTTACAATATACCTTATCACAAACATCTACGCTTTCCCAACTCTCATCAATTGTCTTCCCTGTGATATTACGGCGAAATCGCGTTGGACACAGTGGTTCTCGTACGACCACCGAAGTTAAGCAACATCAAGCCTGGTCAGTACCTAGATGGGTGACCGTCTGTGAATACCAGGTGCAGTAATCAGCTGGGGATCATGCAGACAGCCTCCCGTTGTGGTACTGTTAATCCCCCAGAGAAGGAAGAGACCGATCTTTTCACTGCGTTCAATAGCGCAAGCCAAAGACCCATCCACTCCTGTCCACCAAACCGTCTGACTGGCCTGGCTGCGAGCGACATGAAACGAATGAATTTCTTTCTTCAATCTCATCTCCAATTGTCCTTTTCTTTGTTTCCACTTCCTTTGCTTATTTACTTTTACCTAACGGAGTTTGGAAGAGGCACTCATGTTTGTCTGATCGTCTACGCAATATCTTTAAAAGTTTTCAATGAATTTCAATGACATTTTGTGAAAGGGTGAGCCATGAGCTAAGTAAAGATTGATTAGAATTGTGGACGGATATCTATCTATCTATCTATCTATTTATCTATCTATCTATCTATCTATCTATCTATCTATCTATCTATCCATCTATTTATCTATCTATCTATCTATCTATTTATCTATTTATTTATCTATCTATCTATCTATCTATTTATCTATCTATATATGTGCTACGTGTACAAGCTGCACTAATTGAGCTGAAGGACTGAGAATTTCAACATTTACTCCTTATTATATCTAGAAAAAAACGTTGTTTTAGTGGGTTTTTTTAAATACACTTCCAAAATAGGTTTTAAGTGGGGTTTCAATTTACAATGCAAGTTTATGCTAAAGTGGACCCTTATTTTGTGTCCGGCAGTGTTCACCCTTGTTTTTTGAAAACCGTCGAACAAAGGGCGAGAGAAGTAACTTATTCATTGATCACTCTTTTTTCCAATGTTTTTAATTGATCATCCCTAACACCGCATGCTGCCAAAAGACGTTGGTCACGTAACGGTTCTATTGTGTGACTAACCAGACCTGCTCCCTCTTTATCTGCTATTTCTCTACTTCTTTGCCTTCTGCTTGCGGCCAAATAAGGTTGGATACACCGGTTTTCGTGCGATCACCGAAATTAAGCAACGTCGAGCCTGACCAGCACTCAGATGGATGACCGCTTGGAAATTCCAGGTGCCGTAAGCGAGAATTGTGGATTGACTGATGCAACTTCGATTACTTGTCCCCTATAAGTCTATTTCAGATATCGCAAGCCGAGGCGAGAGAAACCTGTGATATGGGAAGCCCGGACAGCCACAGCTGATGCCATTGCCAACGTAAGGGCACTAGCTAGCTAGCGTTGCCTTCTCCTTGTAACCACATCTGTATTCGATGCTTCTCTACTGTTTGCACATTGCCGCAACGTCGCTTTTGCTTTCATCATTTCTCTATTTCGTCATATATGACTCTTTTCTGCTTCTAACTCGGAGTGTTTTTCTTTTCCTTCTTTTTAGAAACCGTCAACCAAAACTGTCAACATAGGTTTCTTCAGTTTTATAAATTGGTCTGGCTGGCTGGCTGGCTATGTACAGGTGCATCTCAAAGAATTAGAATATCGTGGAAAATATTATTTTTTCCGTAATTTAATTCAAAAAGTGAAACTTACATATATTCTAATAAGTGAAATATTTCAAGCATTTTTTTGTTTTAATTTTGATGATTACGGCTTACAGCTCATGAAAATCAAAAATCCACTATCTCAAATTATTAGAATATTTCATAAGATCAATCAAAAAAAGGATTTATAATACAGAAATGTCGAACTTCTGAAAAATATGTTCATTTATGCACTCAATACTTGGTCCGGACACATTTTGCACGTATTACTATATCAATGCGGCGTGGCATGGGGGCGATCAGCCTGTGGCACTGCTGCGGTGTTATGGAAGCCCAGGTTGCTTTGATAGCGGCCTTCAGCTCGTCTGTATTGTTGGGTCTGGTGTCTCTCGTCTTCATCTTGACAATACCCCATTGATTCTCTATGGGGTTCAGGTCAGGCGAGTTGGCTAGTCAATCAAGCACAGTAATACCATGGTCAGCAAACCAGTTACTAGTAGTTTTGGCACTGTCCTACTTTCCTACTGGAAAAGAAAATCAGCAACTCCATAAAGCTTGTCAGCAGACGGAAACATGAAGTGCTCTAAAATCTCCTGGTAGACGGCTGCGTTCACTTTGGACTTGATAAAACACAGTGGACCAACACCAGCAGATGACATGGGACCCCAAAGATCACTGATTGTGGAGACTTCAAGCAACTTGGATTCTGTGCTTTCTCCACTCTTCCTCCAGACCCTGGGACCTTGATTTCCAAATGAAATGCAAAATCTGAAAAGAGGACATTGGACCACTGAGCAACGGTCCAGTTCTTTTTCTCCTTAGCCCAGATAAGACGCTCATGACGTTGTCTCTGGTTCAGGAGTGGCTTGACACTAGCAATGTGACACTTGTATCCCATTTCCTGGACACGTCTGTACGTGGTGGCTTTTGATGCACTGACTCCAGCTTCAGTCCACTCCTTGTGAAACTGCTTGAAGTTCGTGAATCGGCTTTGCTTGACAATCTTCTCAAGGCTGCGGTCACCTCTCTTGCTTGTGCACCTTTTCATACCACACCTTCCCCTTCCTGTTAATTTCCCATCCCTTTCAGCAATGACATTCTGTTGCTTACCCTCCTTGTGGAGTCAGCAGTCTTCTCCATGATTGTGGTTGTGTGTACTGATTCATGGTATTTATAGTGCATAAATAGTGATTTACTCAAACTCGAAATCGAATATTCTAATATTTTGAGATACGTTTTTTTAGCTGTAGGCCGTAATTAACAAAATGCTTGAAACATTTTAGTTTACATGTAATAAGTTTAGTATATATACAATGTTCACTTTCTGAAAAGAAACTGCCAAAAAATATTGAACACTTCCACGATATTCTAATTTTTTTAAATTGCACCTGTATGTATGTATCACGCGTACAGGCCACACCAATGGAGCTAGAGGGATGAAAATTCAAACATTTACTCCTTATTGTGTCTAGAAATCTTTTTTGTTTTTGAAAATCACCCCCCCCCCCACCGCGAGTGAAGTAAATTATTCATTGATCACCCTCTTTTCCAATTTGTTAATAGATCACTCCCAACACGGCATGCTGTCAAAAGACGTTGGTCACGTGACGGTCTCTATTGAGTGACTAACCAGAGCTGCTCTTTTCCTTCTTTTTTTGTTTTTAACTATTTAATTTTATCTTACTTCTTTGTCCTGCATGTCACAGCATTTTCCATTTTTGTTCTCTCTCTGTCATAGTCACGTTTTATGTACCAGTTTTTCTTCTTCTATTTCCTGTTCTGCTTTTCATTTTACTTAGACAGGTATACCCCGCTTTTCAAAAGCTCGCTTTACGCCAATTCTTTTCGCTTTTACGAAAATGGTGTAAAGCGAAAGTTGCAGCGTGCACCCTCTGTTTGTCTGCCTGTCTGTATGTATGTCTCTCTCTCTCTCTCTCTCTCTTTCGTACACTCTTTATTCTTTATCGTAATCTTCTCCCGAGTGATTCCTCTTTCTCTTACTATAAACTCTCTTTCTCTCTAATGTATGGTTTCGTTTATTCTCTTTTCCACCGATTCACTGTGGCCCAGTGGTAGACTGCTCGCCTCCAGTTCGGTAGGCCTTGGTTCAATCCACCGCCGAGTCATACCAAAGACTTTTAATGACGGTACTTAGTCCATAAACCACTCAGCACAAGGACAAGGGTTGAGGAACCTCTTCCTGGGGCTCAGCGATTACGGCCAAATCACGTTGTATACACCCGTTCTCGTAAGATCACCAACGTTAAGCAACGTCGGGCCTATTCAGTAGATGGGCGACCATTGAAGAATACCAGCAGAACGAAGCTTTCACAATCCTGGCAAGCCGGAAGTGGGTCTTACTAACAATTGCCCGTGTGTACCTAACCTCGCAACGCCCTCGATGATACATACACACTCTCTTTCCATTCTGCTATTTCACTACTCCAACTTCATATTATCAGTTTTGATTCTTCTGGTATTTACTTACATATCAGTACCCTTTCTCAATAGTAAATACAAATACAATATACAGCGAGTGAAAAAGTATCCGGTGGATTTCAAAAAGGTTATTTTAGTATTCTTATAAAGCTTCGAAATTGACAGAATTTGGACCAAAGATTTCTGTTTTTTGTACATAACTTTTCAATATTCATTCTTGTTTCAATATTTGTTAGTGCGGTCAATTCGTTCCAAATATTCCATAATGTTCAAAACCGAACTGTTCATATCTTATTATACGTTAACATGTTTGTTTGTTCAGCTTATATTTAGTTACATTAATTTGTAAAGCAATACCTTAACTGTACTACATTAAAACCCGCACTATATTTATACTTATAAGCCATATTTTTCAAAAGGTTTATTTCAACATCCTTACACAGCTTCAAAATAGGCAGAATCTGCACCAATTTCTGATTTCTGATTTCTGATTTTTGTATATAACCTTTCAATGTTCAATCTTGTTTCAATATCTTTTGAATTTTTGATCCAAATTTGGTCCATTTTGAAGCTGTATAAGGATGTAAAAATGAACTTTTTTAATGTATCAGATACGTTTTGCACTCACTGGATATAAATGTAAAAGTAATTAATCATAATAATCTATTTCTAATCCCATTTTTTAAGTTTCTTTTGTACAGTCTGTCGAATAGTTTTAAATCATTGCTTTTCGACTTTTATATTGTATCGTTATGCTCATATAATCTTCTCTTTTTATCTGTGTTTTGTTAGTTTCACATCTGACTTCTCTGGCCATTTCCACCATATCTTTTAGGCCTTAAAGTTTGGCTTTCCTTTTCGTCTTATTTTTCTTTTCTTTTCAAACTCTAATTCTTTCTTTCTTTCTTTAACTAGCTTCAATTCTTGTCTTTCTTTCTTTCATTCTTTCTGTCTTTCTTTAACAAGTTCTAAATTGTTTATTTCTTTCATTAACTGGCTCCAATTGTTTTGTTCATTCATTCTGTTTTTCTTTTTTTAACAAGTTCCAAAGTCTTTTTTTCTTTCTTTCTGTAACTAGCTCCAATTCTTTTGTTCATTCATTCATTCTTTCTATCTTTCATTCTGTCCTTTTTTCTTTCCTTCTTTCCATCCTCCAATTCTACCTTACTTTTTTCTTTTTTTCTTCTTTCTTTTAAAGCTCGAATTCTTTCTTTCTTTCTTCAAGGAATACATAGAAAAATAAATAAATAAAAGTGAGACCAAGCAATCACAATAAAATGTCTGTTTCGGCAGCGAATTCATTCCACAGTTTCTAACCGAGATTGATATAGTATTTGTATAATGTCTTTGGCGACCATTGGTTGGTCAGCGTTCCTTTTTTTCTCTCCAAGGTCAGCCACATACCCATTTCTATTTCCCATACTGAAGCACAGGAACTGAAGAAATCCATAAAAAACGGTCCATATGCCAATTCAGGAAGCTCTATTCTTCAGCAATATTGGCATGAAGAGTGATGGCTCTCGACCTGCATTTTGCCATATGCCTTTTCACATTTGCTGTCATGGTTACACCATTCATCCGTTTCTTGTCCCTCGCAGCCAGGCCAGTTAGGGGGTTCAGTGTGGGTGCCCTTTGCTTGCGTTATTGCTTGCGTAGTGTAGAGATCGGTCTCCTCCTTGGGAGTATTAAAGGATCACCACGGGAGGCTTTCTACTTGATTCGCAGCTGCTTGCGGCAACTGGTATTTCCAGACAGTCACCCATCTAGGTACTGTCCAGGCTCGACATTGCTTAACTTCGGTGATCGTACGACAACTGGTGTATTTAACGCGATTTAGCTGTAACATCTAGAGAGTTCTTAGAAACATCCCTCATTCACTTCTTCATACGTCTCTCTCTCTCTCCCCCCTCTCTCTCTCTCCCTCTCTCTCTCTCTCTCTCTCTCTCTCTTAACACTAAAAACTGACCTTGTGTCAAGTCTGCCCTCGTGGGGAGTCAGATAAATACCGCATATACCTCTTGCATCTTTGCTGGCAGTGGTTATTGCAGGAAAATTGATGTGCTTGTTTTTTGGGGGTTTTTTTGTGTGGGGGGGGGTTCTACCACCTCCAAATACTCTCTCTCTCTCTCTCTCTCTCTCTCTCTATCTATCTATCTATCTATCTACCTTTTCGCTTTATTGTGTTTTAAATTCCCTCTTCTCCCCAAACATTTATGATATGGGTTACGGCTAAATCGCGTTAAGTACACCGGTTCTCGTACGATCACCGAAGTTAAGCAACGTAGAGCCTGGTCAGTGCCTAGATTGGTGACCAACTGGGTATACCAGGTGTTGTAAGCACCTGGGGATCATGTAGAGACCCTCCCGTGGCGATCCCGTCAATCTTCCTAGGAGGAGGCCGACTCCCCCGAACTCTGTGAGTGGCTTGGCTGCGAGCGACAATAAATGAATGAACGAATCTCTCTTCCTTTCTCCATCCTTTTCACTTCATTCTGTCTTTTAATACCCCCTCCTCCCCCGCTTTCTCAGTCTCTGCGTCTTTCTCTTCTCTCAAACTCCATCTCTTCTCGACCTCGCTGTACACTCTTTTCATTCTGTCTTCTGCTCTTCTTTTCCCCCCCCCTTTACAACTATATGTATATCTTTCTGTTCTGAACTACAAACCCCCTCCTCCTCTTTTATATCTATTTTCGTTGATTTTCTTCTCTGTTTCCTAATAATCTCTCCCTCTTCCATCATCATTTACGCTCCTAAACGTTCCCCTTCTATTTTCCTTATTGTACTCCCCCCTCCTTCAAATGTCCTTATTGTACTATCCCCCTCTTTCATTTTCCGTATTGTACTCCCCCCACCTCTTCCATCATCTTTCACGCTCTTAAACCTTCCCCTTCTATTTTCCTTATTGTACTCTCTCCCTCTTCCACTATCCTTATTGTACTCTACCCCTCTTCCATTTTCTTTATTATACTCTCCCTCTTTTTCATTTTCCTTATTGTACTCCCCCCTCTTTCATCATCCTTTGCTCTCTTAAACTGTCCCCCATCTATTTTCCTTATTGTATTGCCTAGTCGAAATAAACAGTGTGAACCGGTTGGTCGTAAAAATCCACAAGTTCCTTTCCGCGTTGTCAGTTTATACCGCTAAATATGACGTTTACTCGGTGCATGTATTTTTCTCTCGTCCGTTGCCCAGCAACAAACCTTTAAGATGGCGGTAATGTGTTGCTTAAGCCATCATCAGAGAGTCGTTACAATCCAAGACTGGAAACGATAAAGCCTTCCATTCTGTTATTGCTGTGTGCGTGAGCGTTCGGTCGACTTTGGCAGACTTGTAGCGTCATTTGCAGCACAAGAATCTGGGACAACAAGTCAATGATTGTCACTTTTACGATTTTTTTTAATTGGCAGTACGGACTACTGGTTTTTACTAGAACAGGTATATCCCCCGCTTTCACGAAAGTTCACTTTGCGTCATGTTTTCGCTTTTACGAAAAAAAAAGCGGAAATAGCTTTCATCGTTTGTTTTGCAGCGTGTCGTTATAGAGGCAGCGCGCACCCTCTTGCTGTCTCTCCTACACCCCGGTCACTTGTACCTCCCCACGCCACCATCCCAACCTCCAACCAGGTCTGAACGCTCAAATTGTTTCCATATAGATTAATGGTGATTGCTTCTTCGTACGGGATAAGATCATGCTTAACATCGCATGGAGAGATGTCAAGACAGCACATTATATTAGAGAACAAACAAGGGTCAGATATATCATGAAAACCATTAGAAAACTCAGGCGATGTAGAAAGAATATCAGACAATCTAGTATATCGGTTTCTGGCACATGTTTTCAGTTATCATTTTTAGGGGTAGAATCTCGGCAACCAGGTTAAATCATATCTAAAAACTATCCAGATTAAGAAAGAAATTGTTTCCAGTTTTTTGAAATTCAAAAAGGACGACTGCGAATGTACATTTTTTTCCATTTATAAGTTGTGCATGGATCCGCCCCAAAATGTAATCACTTCTTTCGTAGCCTATTGCCCACCCTTCCACAACATTCCAATGCAATTCGTTGAGAACTTTTGGAGATATCGTGTTGTTGTGTTTGTTTTTTCCAAATCTATTTCTGTATTCGTTCCTGACTGTCAACACGATATCCCCAAAAGTTCTCAATGAATTGCAATGAAAGTTGTAAGACAGAAGTGATTGAATTTGGGGGTGGATCCAGGAATTCTTTTTGATTGTGAGATTTTTCTCCACAAATTCTCATTGAAATTGTCGTTAGTCTCTTACTTCAAGTACCCTCCTCGGTATTCTTGAAGGTATCAGTAGTGCTGTGGTTTGCATAGTCTTAATCCTTCCTCTTATGTCCAACTCCTCCAACCTTGACTTTGGCACTGTTCCAAGTGCGACTACTATTATTGGCACTACCCTACTTTCATGTGTCACATCTTTCTCAGCTCTCGGGCCAAGTCCTGGTTCTTTTCCAGTTTTTCACTCTCGTTCGTGTTCACTCTGTCATTTGCAGGCACAGCTGGATGGGATGATCGGTTTGGATGTCGAAATCCTAGAGTAATTCATGGTTTCTACTTTCCAGGACGGTCTCTGATTTGTGTTGGTACCATTTGTCTGCATGATCGAATCCTAGTCGTTTGCATAGTTCCCAGTGTATGACTGTCGCTACACTTTCGTGCCTGTTCTTGTACTCCTTCTGGGCTAATTTCATTCGTGTCATCCCATTCTCCACAGAGGCGGCATTTGCTGTTTTCTGGGTTCTGTCGATCTTCGCTTTGACATAGTTTGTCCTGATGCATTTATTTTTGTCTGACATGATGAGGGATTCTGTTTCTCTCTTTAGGTATCCTTTGCGTATCCATGTCCATGATCTTTCATCTGCAATGTTTTCTATCTGTCTTTTGAATTCTGCATGGAGTCTTTATTATTTCCATTTTCCCATCTTTGTTGTCTCTTTGCTACTCCCTCATGTGCTGCCTTTTCGTTGTTTGTTGCACTGCTTCGAGCGTTTTTCATAATAGCTCACTGCTTGCTTGCACATACTTTTCTAATCCCGTTTTGGCCATTTGGACAGAGTCTACTTGTGTCATCTCTGGGGTGCCTTGTGCATTGTCATAAGTTGCATAGTTCGCCGGTCCATTGATTGGAGTTCATCCTTTGTCTATCCAATAAATGGTGATGTGTATCTTGCTACCGATACTGACCAAATGTCTGCTATTTAGCTTAGTTTCTAATATTTTTCTTATTCTCCTATCGTATTCCTTTTTCATTTTCTCTTTCATTTCTTTCTGTTTTATCGAGTCACATTCGAGAACCCCCGAGTATTTATATCGGTTATATACTGTGTGGTTAATGCCATAATGTTGTTGTTGTCCGGTAAGTCGATTCCTTCTTCGGCTATAAGCCTTCCTGAGGTGGTTGAATTTTCCCTTTGTTTTGGAGATTTGGTATCCTTTGCTGTTTTCCAGGATTCTGTTTAGTGATATGATGGTTGGTACAAATAGTAGTGGGGACAGAGGATCCCCCCTGAAAAATTCCCCTTCTTATGCTTACCTCTACTAAGTTTTCTCCTGCAGCTGACAAGTCTACTTTCCAGTTTTTCATAGAGATGGCTATGAATTTAACCACCGGTTCGCTAATCTTGAATATCCTGAGGCATCCTGAGGTCTTGGTAGACTGTCTTAGCAGCTATGCCTGGGCACTTAGTATGGAAGAACAGTTGTACCCAAGTTCCACTTCTCCCCTCTCGACCATGCTATAGGCTTCCAAATGAAAGAAGTGTTCAATACGTTTGGAAATCAGCATGGCTGCAG
>VCCN01000077.1:1988422-1999966 GCA_006491835.1 Architeuthis dux
CTTTTTGAAATGTATCGGGTACATTTTGCACTCACTGTATATTGTTACACCGGCAGGTTTGGACTGCTATGACACTTGACTGAGAGTAGTCGGTGTTTTGGGGACTCAGGAAAAGCGAAAACGAAAGCGTAAGTAAAGGTAAAAGCCAGAAGTGAAATATCTTTTTCTTGCTTTCTTTTGCTAGCTTGATAATCGTTTCTCACTTTCCTTCTTTCTTTTTTCCCTTCGTCACTTCTTACTTCATTTCCTTCCTCTCTACCCTATGCTCAATAATACAAGCCAAAGGCTCCCCCCCCAAACCCTTTGACTAGCCTTGCTACGAGCGACAAGAAATAAATCAATGAATGAATTATCCTCGCTCGATTGTTTCCACAATGTCTTCGTTTTCCTTCTTATTAAGCACCGCTACCCACAACACTGGTTTAAATACTTTTGCTGGGTTTAGGTTATTCATGTGTTCTGACAATTATATGTATCTATGTATCTATCTATGTATCCGGACGTCGTCAAGCCCTAACCGTACATAGTAGAAACTTGAAATTTTGCACATACAACATTTCTTCAATGGGTAGGGGAAATATTTTTTTTTGTTTTTGGAAAATTCCCCCCCAAAATAGGTTTTTAATGTGGGGGGTTTCAATTTACAATGTAAGTTTCTGCCAAATTGGTCCCTTAGTTTGTGTCTAGCAGCATTCTAACTTTTTGTTTTTTTTGTTGAAACTTTGGACTATTTAGTGATCACTTCCCACCAACACTGTTTAATTTACAAGGTAAAAAGAAGCATATATAGAGGGTGGTGATTCATAATTTCACTTGGAATGCTAGTTCTTTTTTGTGTCCTTTTTTCGCATTTTTACTTATTATTACTTATCTAACCGTTTTCTGTCTCTCCATCTTCGATGTTACTTAAAGCATCGAATGCTTTTCGCCCGAACAAGAAATATAAACCGTGTTGTGTCAGCGAAAATCGACGCACAAGAGACCATTATGACATTTTGTGGAGGTATAGGCCGTGGGGTAAGAAAGAAGAGATTAAATGTTTGGGTAGATCCAGGAATTTGTTTTCGAATGAATGATACATCTCTATGAATGATACAAAGTCCCCAGTTTCTCTGCAATTAAGCAGTTTTTCATCAGCACCCAGTGGATTTAGCTGAAAAAGCGGGCACAAAAATGTGTCCATTTTAGCATGAATTTACATGTGGATGTTTAGGAGGAGGAATTAAGTATTAAATGTTATCTATCCATATACAAGAATTAATGCGACGCAGCATATTTTAAGAAAATAGAAAATTTATTTTTTTCATACATTCATGTATACGCTCATGTCTGTCCACACGATATCTCCAAAATTTCTCGATGAATTTCAATTAAATTTTTTGGAGGTCGGGGCATTGGACTACGAAAGAAGTGATCAAACTTTGGAGCGGATCCATGCATAGTTTGTTGAAAGTTGGACCGTGGACACAGGAAGAAGTGATTAGATTTCAGGATGGATCCAGAAATTATTTCGATTGAGTTAGTGCATGGCGTAGGTAGAGGTATGCACTCTCTGGTTTCGCCAATGTATTTGTGTTTCTTTCTTTTCTTATTCTTTGTGTGTCCCTTTGTTCGCATGTATACGTATTATTACTTATTTATCCGTTTCCTTCGTGTCTATCCTTCGATATTACTTAGAGCATCAAATGCCTTTCTCCCGGCCGCCGAGAAATAATATAAAAGGTGCGCGTGCAAACACCTTGAAGGCGTGTTGTTTGTCAACGAAAATGGACACCCAGAACACCATTATCACTGATAGATAAATGGACTTGTAAGGAGAGATGTTTGCAGAGAAGATTGTCGGACAGTTAAGAGCTGAGAAACCCTGACTGTTTAGATGGGGAGGCTGGACCACCGGGCAATTATAACTCTTTATATTTGATATGGAGAGAAAGCGAATAAAATGAAAAGTCGAGGATTGCGGATCCGATGAAAGCGTGGTTATCGACTGTAAATCCATGGGCAAACAGTGAAGAATATACATATAATATGTGACTTTTGCGGGATCCTTTTAAACATATTTGTTGAAAGTACATAGTGCTCAATATGTTAGTAAATAAATCAATAAAACAAATTGTTTTATAAATTAATAAAAACGCCCCAAATTTGATTTATTGACTATAAAGAGTTATTGAAGTAAAATTTGAAAACACACCGAATCCCGTAGTACGTCAAGTTATATTCACAGCAGCGAATACCGTGTTGGTTGTTTGTCTCTGTCAACGAAGTTGAAAAGAGGTATATGTTTTTGGTCGCGTCTGTTTATTGGTTCGTCTGTTATACGCTCATGATTGTCCACACGATATCACCAAAAGTTCTAATTGAGTTTCATTCAGATTTTTGGGGAGGGCGGAAAATAGGCAAAGGAAGAACTGATTAAACTTTGGAGCGGATCCATGAAAATTACCTCCCATCGTAGTTATATGTCCAAAACACATAATATCGCCATTTTCTGTTCCTGTCCGCAAAATATCTCCAAATATTCTAAATGAATTTCATTCAAGTTTTCTGGAAGTGTGGTCAATAGGCAAATAAAGAACTGATTAAATTTTGGAGCGGATCCATTTACAATTACCTCGCCATCGTAGTTATCTGTCCAAACCACATAATTTCGCCAAAATGGCATGTCTGTCGATATCTCCAAAAGTTCTCAATTAGTTTCTATGAAATATTGTGGAAGTATGGACAATAGGCTACAGAGGAAGTGATTAAATATTGGAACGAATCCATGCGCAGTTGTGTCGTAGTTATATGTGCATACAACATAATATCGCCAAAGGTTAATGTCTGTCCACACAATATCTCCTAAGGTTCTGCATGTATTTCTATGAAATCTTGTGGAAGAGTGGGTTGTGTGCTACGGAAGAGACCATTAGATTATGGGGCGGAGGCACAATTACCTCCACTGGCATAGGCATTCGCTCTCTGAGTGTTTTCTAGTTCATTATGTTGTTTGTCAAATGTGTAAAAGGGAGAGCTTATGTTGAGAGAATTGAGACTTAATATTAACTAACTCTCATTATTAAATATATATATCTGATTCCAATAAAAGTTACGGTAAAAACAATAACAATGGTAAGAGTGTAGTAACGTAGTAATCGCTAACGGTGAAGCTGATAGTAGTAGTAATCCCTATAGTAGCCTTAAGGGTCTGACTGTGCGTAAGTAAAGCTAGAGTGCTGATCAGCTTAGAGAAAGAAAGAGGGTAATGTTGACGATGCGCATAAGAGAGATCTTTCTTTCGCTGCCTGTTCTGCAGTAGTAAAAGGAAATGAAAATACATGCACGTTCAAGGAATGCAGTTTGCATATGATAACAAATTCAATGTGAATAAAGAAATACAAATACACTGCAACGATAATAAGTATATTTATTACAGAAGAATATAAGAAAAAGTAGTTCTCAGCTAAGAAGAAGGAATGAAAATTTTTAAAGTGTTCGGTTTACTACTTAGTAAGTGTCCTTAGTTTGTTGAAGATGGTAAGGAAGAGAGTGTGTGTATGTCTGAATGTGTATGAATGCGTACGTACGTAATCGAAATTCGGAACAGCCATAGATTTGTTTAGGCAAACAAATCTGGATGGACTGAAATAAAGATGAAGATTTGCTGGGTGTTCTTATAATAAGAGGTGAGTGGTGGTGTGTGGCTGGTCGAAATTGTGGTGTGTTGAACTGGGTCTCGTCAAGTATCCAAGATGAAATGTAAGCTGACAAGAAATATGATTTTGCCAGACTTGCTGTCTACAAAGCGTAATAAATTCGAGTCGAGTACGGATATTTCATGTCCTGAAAACTGGTTATCTAAAAGACGAGATAACCCATTTTCTCGGAATAAAAAATCTGGTTTGTTCCAAAGGAAAATTGGTGTCAAGAGCTTTCCACTTGCTGACCGGTATGCGTGAGTGCAAAAATACGCATGAGTCCGTTACAAATGTTAATCCATCTTTTAACCGTTATACGCTTTGGTTGTGGAGATTTAACGAGAAACAGAATGGAGAAAGTATGTTGGCATAAAATGTTATAACTAGTAAAAGTCTCGTAATGATAATGACTCTTCTCAAAATTATAAACAATGTCTTGAGGGCTGCTAATAGGTTCAGAATCAAAGCTGAAGTGATCATAAGAAATTAAAGAATCACTGTCTTTATTATATGATTTATTATGCTCATTCTAATGCTTTATTTAAATTAGAATATCCAAAACAACAGCTACGGACAAATCGCGTTGGATACACCGGTTCTCGTACAATCACTGAAGTTAAGCAATGTCGAACCTGGTCATTACCTAGATGGGTAACCAGGTGTAATCAACATGATTTCTACGTGATCACCAGCTGCTCACGTAGAAATCACGTAGATTCTCCTAGGAGGAGACCGACCTCTATACTACGCTCTATAACGCAAGCCAAAGTCTCCCCCTTTTCCCCTCCCAACAAACCTTCTATCTGGCCGCTGAAATGAATGAATGAACTGGAAATAATTTCCCAGTTGGAGATCAAAGTATGGTATTGATTATCTTATATCGCATATACATATTCTAGCCTCGTGTGTCTTCATACCAAAATTATAACACGTCATGTTTCAATCTTTTATCTAATTGTAAATAGAAAAACATGAAGATTGTTTTTCAAGTAATTCTTGTTTTAGGCAATATTTTCTTTCCATATAAGAATAAAAGCCTAAAAGCAAAGAGTAATGAAATGAAAAGCAAAATAAAAGGGGAATAATGGATGAATCAAAGACGTTCTTTCTTATGCAGCCAGCGTCTCAGGGCAACATTGGAAATAAATATTCAATTTTTAGGATAATTAATTAATTTGTGTCACCAAGCGTTCATTTTTATTTCACTGTGTTTGTATATTTTATAGTTGAACGCTGCTGCTGCTGCTGCTGCTGGTGTTGTTGTTGTTGTTGCTGCTGCTGCTGCTACTACTACTACTGTTGTTGTTTTTTATTACTAAAGACTAAATAACCGACCTAACGGGCTGGGTAAATTGTTGTCAGAAAAAAAGAATTGATGAGATAGATAGATAGATAGATAGATAGATAGATAGATAGATAGATAGATGAATAGATAGATAGATAGATAGATAGATAGATAGATAGATAGATAGATAGATAGATAGATAGATGGAAATCAGATAGTATTTAATTTAATTTGATTTTAAAAAGTGATATTTGTTACTTTTAGAGTTTGTTTTTTCTCGGAAAAATGTTCATACACACCACGTCATTCTTCCTTCTACTCTCAGATCAGCAACCGATAAACAGTCATTCTCCCTACTTACTATCCCCTCATCTCTATGAACGATACAAAGTCCCCACTGTTTATTTTCAGCAGCACGTAGGTCGTTCAGCGTAAAAAAACGGGCAGAAAAATATGTCCATTTTAGTATGAAGTTACATTGTAAATCGACCCCTCCCAAATATATTTTTGGGGATGATCTTCAAAAATTAATGCTAAAAACCTTTCCCGGGGTCACATTGGTACACATAGAAAATTTCATGTGGTTATTTTGTGTGTTTTTTGTGGTAAACTGTCACATAACGATGGACGGACAGATAGACGTTTGGTAAGTTATAATAAGATTATTTGACTTCAGATTCCCAGCATGAGGAATGTGTGGAGTCTTCGAGACAAAAGAATATATTTCGATTTGAAAACGAACAATTATTCCCCAATCTACATCACTTTCCTTTCCCCCACCGTTAAAACATTTCAAACGATTTTTGTTGTGGAATTCTTCCAGTTGATCAGTTCCGCTCCTTGAGTCATGTCTGATTTACTAGACAAGTCGAGGACAGCAGCATCGCCAAAAAGATCTTAAACATCTTTGGGGAAAGATTCTTGGCGAGAATCGATAAATGAAACAGTTAGACCAATTTTCAAGAAACAAGGAAATCTGACAGAATGTTCGCTCAGTTGAATTATTCGCTCAGTTGAATTTTTCACTCATTTGAAAAATATTTCATATTTTCCAATTCGCCCAAGTTGATTTCGTTTTTCGGAAAAATGATACACTTGTAAATTCCGCGATACCCTCGATGAGGTTATAACCCAAGAACTATGATACATACAAACATGTCTTTGAACTTCTTAGATGAAACATTGTCGTTATTACTATTTCTGGACTAGTATTTCTTCCATCTTATCGCAACTCTTAAGTTGTTATCTTACGATCATTAAGTAAAAAAAGAATGCCTTCCCGTTTTTCTCTACGTACAATAGAACGACACTGGAGTGTACCCTGGGCGAAGCGTCCTAGGATGCCCAGTCGTCTGAATCCCACTCTCGTTGATGTAGTCCAAAGGAAGGCAGTGAGCTATATGTTTTACCCGTAGCTGGAGGAGAAGATATGGATTCATGCCTTTCCCAAGGGCATTAGTGCGAGGTGAACATAAACAGTCTCGACCGGAGTTTGAACTCGTGCCGCCGATTTCATTGCCGCTGCGCCAATCGCACCTCAACAAGTAAGAAGGAATCCGAGAAGGGGGCAGACATCAATTATCAGCAGCAGTTTAGGTTACATATCCTTACCGTAGTTCAATAAGAAGGAGGATTCGAGTTTATTTCTCTTTCGCCATTTTTTCCTACATTTTCTTCCGGGTGTCAAGAGGAATCATAGATAATATTTCTTTCATTTTCCCTGGGTCATTGGTCTTCATCAGAAACAAATCAAAAGATCAACTGAATCAATTATGTATGTATCATCATTGTGGGTGATATGGTCGGACTATCATCCTCGTCTATGCGTTCATTTATTCATAATATTTCGGCCATGTATCATCCGGCTTTCGTCGGGTGTTCTTGGTTCTAAAATGTGGAATCACTTCCTAGAATCCATGCTCGTATTGGACTAGATACGTCACATCGCTTATATATATATATATATGTGTGTGTATATGTATATAACGGCTGATGATGATGATATATAAGTCCAAAGGCTTTTCCCATCTCCTTCCATGAAGACCTAGATTGTGCTAACCTCTGCCAAGTCTTACCGGCAAACTGTTCTATCTCGTCCCTCAATCTTGTGTCTGGTCTTTTCCTACTGCGTTTACTGTCCCATGGGCACCAATCGGTTAGTCGTTTCCCCTATCTATTGTCATCTCTTCTTGCTAGGTGACCAGCCCATCTCCATGGCTGGTATTATGCAACCGTTGTACACTTTACGCTTTAAGCATATTGCTAAGGTGCTCTTCAAAATGTATATATATATATATTCGTATACATCGGTGTTGTGTTTCGGTGCCAAATGCTGAGTTGCTTCCCTTTAATTAGGTGAACTTTGTGAATAAATAAACATATGGACGAGGAAAATAGTCCTACCATAGTCATACACAATGATTAGTACACACCGTCTAATAGAATTCAGACAGGTATGTATAATCGTTTCCCGCTTATATCATAATCGAGGGTGTTAGGTACACATGGGCAATTGTCAGACAAATATTGAAACAAGATTGAATATTGAAAGGTTATGTACAAAAAGCAGAAATCTTTGGTCCAAAGTCTGTCAATTCTGAAGCTTTATAAGCAGTGTTGCCAACTCAAAAAATATTTTTGCGCTAGTTTGACTGCCAAAAAGCGCTAAAAAAAGCGCTAATTTTTTTTAAATTGCCAAAAAATGGACACCAAAAAGAGACTAGGAATTGTCAAAAATAGCCAGAAAATGGCCAGGCCAGAATGTTTTAGGCGAAAACGCGCTAATTTAGCGCTTTTTGAAATGCCAAAACAAGAAACGCGCTAGATCTAGCGCGAAACGCGCTAAATTGGCAACACTGTTTATAAGAATGCTAAAATAAACCTTTTGAAATGCACCGGAATCTTCTTTCAATCGCTGTATATTGTATTTGTATTTACTATTGAGAAAAAGTACTGAGATGTAAGTAAATACTAGAATAATCAAAACTGATAATATGAAGTTGGAGTAGTGAAATAGGAGGATGGAAAGAGAGTGTGTATCATCGAGGGTGTTGTGGGGTTAGGTACACGCGGGCAATTGTTAGTAAGACCCACTTCCGGCTTGCCAGGTTTGTGAAAGCTTCGTTCTGCTGGTATTCTCCAATAGTCACCCATCTAGGTACTGAATAGGCTCGACGTTTCTTCACTTCGGTGATCTTACGAGAACCGGTGTATCCAATGTGATTTTGCCGTAAACCGTTGAGTGCCTAGCGGAGAGGCATTGAATACCATCTTTTAAAGTCTTTGGTGTGCGTTAGATTGAACCCCGGCCTACCAAACTGGAAGTGAATACTCTACCACTGAGCCACGGTGATCAGTTATTGATCTTTATCTGAAACAAACCAAAAGATCAACCAAATCAATTTAAAAAATTCGATAAACACAAATAAGAAAAATGATTCCTGGTTCTCTGTTTCGTGATTCCAATTAAAAAAAATAATTTTTTTTCCTGATTTTCATTTTATCTTTAAGGTCTTTAAACTTTCCACTTGCTGACTTTTCAAGATGTTTAAAACCTAAAGTACTCGACAATCGTGTAAGATCTTTTTCATTGATCCAGAGGCGAAAAGGAAAGGTTAATAAAAAACAATTATATATCGATAGAATAAAAACAATCTGAAGCAAACGGCGCAGGGAAGAATATCAGATCAGTTACACGTGGGGGGAAAAGGTAAAGAAAGAATGAAGAATAAAGAAAAGGGATCCAGAAGAAGAGAAAGAAGAGTAGGATAATGAAAAAGAACATAGAAAAAGGAGAAGCAAAGAACGAAAGAGAAATAAAAGAAAAAGAGAAAGAAGCAAAGAACGAATGAGAAAGAAGGAGGAAGAGAAGAAAAGGAAAGAAAAAAGAAAGAAAAAAGAAAGAAAAAAGATCCAGACGAAGAGGAAGAAAAGAAAAAGAAGAAGAAAGAGGAAAAGTAGAAGCAAAGAACGAAAGAGAAAGAAAAGAAAGAGAAGAAGCAAAGAACGATAGAGAAAACATGAAAGACGAAAAGAAGAAACCAAGAACGAAAGAGGAAGAAAAGGAGATAAAAAGAAGAAGCAAAGAATGGATAAGAACGAAAAAGAAAGAGAAGAAGCAAAGAACGCTAGAGAAAAAATGAAAGAGAAAGAGAAGAGGCAAAGAACGAAAGACAAAGAAAAAAAGATAGAAAAGAAGAAGCAAAGAACAAAAGTGAAAATAAGAGGGAGAGAAGAACAACAAACTAACTAAATAACCTTAACTAGGGGAGAGGGGAGTACAAATAAAACAGAAAAGAATGAAATTTTGACACTGTTAATCTTGTCTTAAGAGAGTTAACTTAGTTTTTATTTCCATCCTTTTTTTACCATTGGAACATTGTTCCTTACTCCTAATATGTTCGAGCATGCGCAAAGAGATGGTAATACAGGTCTAATTAGTCGCTCAATAGAAACTGTCACGTGACCAGCGTATTTTTCGCAGCATGCCCAGTTGGAGGTGAGCAATTAAAGAAAATTGGGGGGTGGGGAATTGGATGATCAATGAATAAGTTACTTCTCTCGCTTTTTTGTTGGATTACTAAACAGTCCGAATTTTCAACAACAAGAAAAACCGTGACGTTGCCGGACACAAACTAAGGGATCAATTCAGCCATAAAGTAACATTGCAAATTGAACCCCCCTAAAAAAAGGCTCCATTGGCAAGGCCTGTACACATGACACATAGATAGATAGATAGATAGATAGATAGATAGATAGATAGATAGATAGACAGTCAGTCGGTCGGTCGGGACTCACTTCAAAACTGAAGAAACCTATGTTGACTATATTGACAGTGTGGGTAGACAGTTTCTAATTGAGGTAAAAGCTTGCAAAAAGCTAAAGGCCCTTGAGTATGTATTTTTTTAAAATGTTTTGCTTTGAAGCCGTTTGTTAAAGAATAAAGTGGGGTGGGGGGAGAATGAAGTAATCGAAAGAGAAAAAAAGACTTTAAACAGTAAATGAATTAAAAAGTTTCATTTGAAACGTTGAAACAACTTTTGCAGCCATTTTTTCTTTCTGTGTTTGTTTGTGTTTTTCGTTTTGTTTTTTTTTCAAATACTTTCTCCTCTGCTTTTGTTTCTGCCAGCAAGTAAGCTCGCCATGAGCGTCTTTTCTCGCCATGAGTTGTGTAGAACGACTTAAAATAGATTAAAACTCAATCAACGACATTTTTGTTTCTGACAAACTTTCCCCAGATTAAGCGCCACTGTGACGTCACAGATCGAAATCTAACAAAATAAAGTCTTCTTTTCCTTTTTTTGTTTTTATTGTGCCCCCCCCCTCCCACCGATCACTATTGCCCAGTGATAGAGTGCTCGCCTCCGGTTTGGTAGGTCGTGGGTTCAATTCAAGGCCGAGTCATACCAAAGATTTTTTAATTGGTACCCATTGTCTCTCTGCTAAGCACTCTGCATAAAGAGTAGGATTGCGGAAGCCTGGACAGGGATGGGCGCAAAAACGGAGAGCCTAGGCATCGCTGCACAAGACCAAAGCCTCGCAAACAGATCCTATCACCATCGCATAATAAAGGATGGAACAGACCCATAATGCAGAATTTGTGGAAAGTACGAGGAAACGGTCGACCACATCCTCCTAGGCTGTCTGGAACTGGCAAAGACCGAGTACATCCACAGACACAACAGTGCAGCGGCATACCTGCACTGGAGGATCTGTAGGAAATACAGAATCAAAACACCAGAAAGATGGTATGAGCACCAAACGAACACTGTCACTGAAAACAACGAAGATACACCTGTGAAAACATGGGTAACCCTGTACTAAGTTACTGGACTACCCATCACAACCTCTACAAATAAACAAACGCACGAAGCGTCTTCCTCTCGTAATCTGCATGATATGTGGATATTTATGGTTCCTTTTGTCTATACCGATCACCGTTTCGGTAGGTCGTGGGTTCAATCCTGAGTCATGCTCAAAGACCTTAAAATGGCACCCAATCCCCCTCCACTAAGCACCCAGCACAAAGACTGGGATTGGGGAAAATCTGAATCACTCTCATACAGTATATATAGACATGGAAAGCACAAGCAATGTCAACCCTATGTTAAAAAATAATTTCATGTTATATTAAGAATTTCATCTGCGGAAATTTAACTTAATGGTAATTGCTTCTTCGTTTTATGCCATTTTGGCTCAGAAAAAGTTTTTATAGAAACGCTCTACTCTTGGATGACAGAGAAAACTTGTATTATATCTAATTCGATTATATTCAATGTAAAGATATGTGTTGCCGATGAAGTTAGTTTTTCAAATTGAATTGCAACAGCGTAAAAGAAGGTGAATTCTACTAGGAGTCGCGGGAGCTGGAAAAGTGTCATAAAGTAACTGGAAAAACGTGGAAAAGATAAAAGAGAATAGATAAGATAATATGACTGAAGTCGCTTGAAAAGAAGTTATTAAATTAAATGCAGCACAAAAAAGCAGTGATCGGAGCCTGGAAGTAAGACCATAGATGCGCTAGTTCTTTTCTCGTGCGAAGATCTAGCAAGGACAGTGTTGCCAACTTTATTTTAAAGT
>VCCN01000087.1:3071-15404 GCA_006491835.1 Architeuthis dux
TGAAGATACATCTTTATGCATTTCGTCGTTGTGAACTGCATCTTCAGCAGTTACACGTGGACAGCTTGGTGGTAGCTATGGCTACGAGTAGTCCTGACGCCTTCGTGACACTGTCGCGGGGACTGAGAAAGTGTTTTGTCCTTACCCACACGTACGCGCGTGGACCCCTACATTAAACCGACCGTGTGTCAAATTTGCTCCCTCCCCCCTGGTGAGGCGTTCGATATCAGTAACAGACATCATTGGAAAGACGGCCAACCAACATACATACACGGAAATTGTTATATATTATGCAGATTCCAATGGATGGGAAATCAGTCAGCACGTTAAAAATAACTGGACACAGGTGTGTTAGTTACGGAACTGTACGTTTATTCAGGCGCGTTGCTTTCGTATACAGATATAACAACGTATTCACGTGGGCTAGTTTCGCACATGATATCTAACAGACGTGAACTTGACTTCGAGGTTCTTCGAGGTTTGCAACATGTGAAAATTGATTTAGAGGCGACAAGTACCCGAAGCGGCGTCACTCACTTCACCCGCTATTTTACCGATATGAGGTCTTTCGTAAATTCGAATCGGTGTAAAGCGAACTTTCGAACTTTGCTTAAGAGGGGGCTGGTGATGATTACGATAGTGATTCTGAAAGTTAGGCGTACGCCCCCACAAAGGGGGCAATTTGAATATATAGGGCGGGGGGGGATTGGAATTTAGATGTGAAGAGTGAAAAGCGTTCAGCGGTTCAAAACTGAGTTGTACAAAAACGAAGGAGGCATGAAACTGACGATTACTAAATTCGAGCCTAAAATCCAGACCATTTTGATAACTATTAGGCTTAAGGGACTCACTAGATCAGGCATGAGCAGCGGGCCGCATAAGATATTGCTAATCAGAAGCCGGGCCACAAACTCACAAATTCACAGAATGTTAGGAACCTTTTTTGCTAACAATATAGCTTGCCTGCACCATTTCGCTGAGCTCTGTTTGCCCTTTAGAAAAAAGCGTATTTAGGCTACCGATCTGTTTCTTTAGTGTTTCAATTTTAAGCTTTCTGATATCTCCTTTAAATGTATCATACCCGGAATGTTTAGTTGTGTAATGACGCTTAACGTTAAATTATTTAAATGCGGAGTGGGATTCAGAACATATTAGACACCTTGGTCTGTTTTTTTACTTCAACAAAGAAGTAATCATTTGTCCACTTATCCTGGAATTTTCTCATTTCTTCAAAAATGTTTCCCTTTTTCTTAGATGAAATTTTAATAACACGTTATTTTCCTCATGGAATTAAGCGTGCCATTCAGAAAGTCAAAAGGGTCGCAATTTGCCCATGGCTGCACTAGATCATCAAACTTGAAGATTTGAATTTGTTATGTTTTTAGAAGATATTCTAAATTTAGAATGAGATCATCATCATCAGCAGCAGCAGCAGCAGGACTTTCCCATATCCTTCCATGGCGATCGCGATTGCGCTGAGCTTTGCCATGTCTTACCGGCAAACCTTTCTATCTCATCACTCCATCTTGTATCTGGTCTTTTCCTACTGCGTTTCCTGTCCCATGGGCACCAATCGGCGAACCTTTTGCTCCATCTGTTGTCATTTTTTTTTTGCTTGAGCTACGCTCAGGTCGCCCACTACGATATAAATGTCGCCGACTGAATCGTAGTTGAACTAGGTCGGTTTTTGTAAAGTGTATTTTTTGTCGCCGTATTTTTATCGCTACGACTAGACTCTCAATCGCTGCAAGAAGTCTCGCGTCACATGATTATAATTTGATCGAAACTTTATTTTATTTAATTTATTTTGCAAAAAAGTGCTTAACTCTTTCTTCCCTGATAACGCCTCTAGGCGTGATCATAAATTTCACTCATGCTCTGATCATACGTAGAAGCGTGATCTCGTATTTGCATTATTTCCCGGGCAACAAAACAAAATTACTAAAAAAAGCTTTTAAATTTAAATCTTACACAAATTTAAATCATGACAATGCCAATCAATCAATAATAATACCTTTTTAAATTAACTTGTTGCTGATTTTATTTCACTGGACTTGGAAGTGATACATTTGGAATAATCACTGAGAATTTAGTAAGCATACATTTAATATTAAAAGAGATATAGCATATTTATCTACTGCCCTTTGTATTTTTTTTGTTCAGCCACAGGCTGTTAAATTAGTTTAAGGGCGCACAGGCACATTGTTACAGCAGGCAGTCAGGGAAGTAATCAAACATGGCTGTCAGGGAAGAAAGAGTTAAGAAAGTTGAATATTCGAAAATAAATAGAAAAAAAATGTTTCGCAAGTAATTTTTAGTACTTGCCAATCAAAGTTATTTACTCCGTTCGTAAAACCGTTTTTTTAATAATTTTTTTTATTAAAGTAACAAAAACTTTTTCTCCCCGCGTAAACAATATTTTAGATATACTAAACGCACAATAAATTTATGAAAAAACCCACAAAACAAACAATAAATTATTTTAATACAAAACTTTAAACTATATTAGCAATTTTCTAATTCAATGTTTGTTTACTTTATCGTTTCACTTTCATTATCGAAAAGACATCAATGTGATAGGTTTACATAAAAAAATGAGACAAAAATAATATAAGTTTTCCTGTAATGTATAAACTTTTAATCAATATATAGATTCCTATTTTAGAAGTATATTTCCATCGGCTGATACGAAAAAGGTAGCCATTTTTATTCAAATTTTATTTAGTTGAAAAGGAAGTGACGTTAAATTTATTCTCGCTTCTCATTGGCTACGACCCACGACGTATAAAATAGGATCGGTTCTATCCAGTCGCCGACTGAATCGCAGACCATTTTACACATCGTAAGCATGTTTATGTCGCTGTCGGTCGGCGACAAATTTATCTGCGACTGGACTGAATGAATCGCCGACTCGATGAAATCCAGTCGACGACGGATCGTAAGTGCGACCTGAGCGTAGCTTTAGTGTAAGCAACAAAAATGGAGAGGTATTATTATAGCATGCCATATTTAATAATAAAAGAAATGTTAAAACTTGATTAAGAATTGTTCTTGTCGCTGAAATTACTTCCCGTTGATTCGATTTTTTTCTCCTTGATTTAAAACTCTAAGTTTTGATGAATTTCAACATCAGATTTGCTTTATTATTGCAAGGAGACATCAAAGGTGCGGCATGGAGCAAACAGGGTTAAAACCACTGGATCATTAGAAACATGGAGTCTAGGAAAAAGAGAGATAACTGAATCTCTACTTATGTTTGCAAGTGAACGATGGTCCTCATTACCTGTTCGAAGCGATCGTTAGAAAACGACAACCAAAACTGTCAACATAGGTTTCTTCAGTTTTCAAGTGGGTCTGTCTGGCTGGCCAACTATTTATGTGTCGCGTGTACAGGCCGCACCAATGGAGCTAGAGGGCTGAAGACTTAAAAATGTACTCCCTATTATGTGTAGAAAAAACGGTCTTATTGTTTTTTGAAAACAAAAAAAGGTTTTCAGTTGGGGGTTAAATCATCAATGTAATTCTATGCTAAATTGATCCCTTAGTTTGTGTCCGGCAGCGTTCACGCTTGTTTTTTTATTTTTTTTTTTAAATTCGGACTTTTTTTTTAGTGATTACCACCCAACAAAAGGCTTAGAGAAGTAACTTATTCATTGATCACCCAATCTTTTAATTGATCGCCCCAACACAGCATGCTGCCAAAAGACGTTGGTCACGTGACGGTTTCTATTGGATGACTAACCGGACCTGTTTATTTTTAGTTTTATTTTGAAAGAATATTTGCACTTTATTTGGGTAATCCCCAACCACACTGCACTTAACAGCTAAAATTCTTAAAAATACACTCATTTTGTACCGAACAGGAAGAATATCCCATAAAAATGCGCCAGCAGGTGATCAACTAATTTTACAAGTATACAAATGTACTGAACACAATAGACAAATGAAAAGAAAGCCATGATGTTTTAATCTTTAAATTTGCAAATGATATTACTAGGACAGTGCCCGATCCAGAAGTAACTTCTCTTTAGTTTTGCAAATTTAGATATTTTATATCTAAATTTAGATAATTCTAAAGAGCAGACGTCAAGGGAGATAATTTATGGAAACTATGAAGAAAGATCTATACCTTTTAATGTTTTACTTATTTTTTATTAGATTTCTCGAGAACCGCTGACCCAAAAAACTTCAAACTCGACATTGCACTGCCTCATGTGCTGATTAATATATCTGTTGAATGTCAACTTCATACAATGACTAGTCGTCGTGTAATCGTGGTGCATGAACGGAGACAGGGATTTCTTCAATTGTAGTTAGATAATACCATTAAAAAACGAACAGTTTTGATGTACGTAATATTTTTGAATATGTACATAGTCAGTCCAGAAAGTATATAGCCATTTTGAATATCTCAAGAACCGGTCGCGCTACCTTGATGTAACTTCGCAACCAATCAAAGGGGACCTTATTGCACATGTGTGAATAGACACTTACCTGTGAGGTTACTCAGTTGGCAGTGAGACGCCATTGAGTGAGCATCTATACTGTATGACAGTCGCATAACACAAGGACTGAGCGAGTCATTCTTAACGTGTCATGCAGAGTTCTTTTGGCAATCATCCATGTCTGTCAGCACCCTCTAATGTCTACATTCGGCTCCCTGCAAGTTCTGGCTTTTCTCATAGAGATTTCAGTCCCTGGACGAGATTAAGGAGAACGCGACGAGGCAGCTGATGGCAGTCCCGAAAGAGGACTCTGCAGACTGTGATAACAAATGGGAGGGACGCTGGGATAGGTGTGACAGGTCCCAAGGGAAAATCTTTGAAGAGACTAAGGCGTTATTGTCCTAGGTAGGCTATTCTTTTGTTAATATTAAATGGCTGGTTACTTTCTGGGCCGACCTTCGTATTCAGATTTACATCGATATTATCATCTAGTTGTGGATAAGTATGGCGGTTTCGGGGGCTGACATTGTTGGTACGTTCGTACCAAATTAATACTTCTGAATCCACGTGGTACGTTTGGTACTACGCTCGGAAGATTAGGTACGTTTTGGCAATTTCCGTTCATATCTATATTTTATATAATAGTCGAGCGAAATATTACAATATCATTGCATTCAAATATTTCTTCGGACGATTGAACTCCTTGTTGTTTGTGTTGTTAACACGACATTTCGATCGATCCATTCTTCGGCCTTCTTCAGGTGTAACGTCCGAGTGTGGTGGGGGTAAACAGAAGTTTTTAAAAAAGATTTTGAAGGGGGTAACCCTTAGAACATAGGATTCGGGTTTGGGTCTGCTGAGCAGCGGAAGCCATATCAGGTTGAACTCCGCACTTGTTTGACTATGATATGAGCTGCTGCCTCTTTGATTTTTCTCTGCTTCCTACAGCGTCCAAAGAGGCAGCTCATATCAACATGTCAAAATGATAACTAGTGTAAGTGTAAGTAAACAAGAAATTCTATTGAATTGAATTGTAATTACTAGCTGAAATACCCAACCTAACGGGCGATAGTTAATTACTGTAAAGAAAGAAAAGATAATCCTATAGATAAGCAGCGCAAATTCGCAATTTCTGTTTGAACAACGTAAATTTTGATACCGATGTTAAAAACGGCGCACAAATAAAAAAAAAATTAACAATCACCAATGTTTTTATTTGTGCGCTGTTTTTAACGTCGATACTGTTCTGCCTCTTAAACGTGAATAAATCGATTAAATTCTCTAAAGAAAAGAAATTCATGTAAAATATCCTTTTACATATATCTAATATTTCTAACATAGATTTTCCAGGTCATTGAACAGCATATCACACCAGATGTGACAACAAACCATGTGTGCCAATTGATCGAGGGTGGGGGGATCAAATATCTGTCAATACCTTCTGTTTGCCGCTAGAGATAAGAAATCTTAGCAGGTGCGCATGCGGTAATTACATATTACGGAAGTCGCTATTTGTCAATAAGTAGAGATCTGACTGAGATTATGACAGTAGTTGTGTCCTCTTTTGTTGACATGAAAATTTACGTTTATGTCCATCCATAGACAAATTTCGGCCAATTAAATCACAACAAAAATAGTAATTAAAAAAAATCTCCCTTAGTTTCAGTTTTCATTTTTTTTTTACATATCTTTACTTACCCTTTCACCGTACATCACGCGAGAACAGATTTTTAAATTCCCCATGTCTTAAACCCATGATATAGCCTTTTAAAGTGCTCAGATATGTGAACTGGGAGACGAGATATGAAATTCTGTTTTTTTTGGTGTATGCTGACGACCATTTTGTTTTATGCAAATGAGGTAGTTCTTCCTAACTTTTTTCGTGGGAACATATTTTTTCTGAAAGAGGACATCCTAAGGAACATTTTGGTACCATAAAAATAGAATCATGGGGGCGGAGGGTGCACGGTAGCTCCTCCTGGCCCACGGACTAATTAGATGCTTTGTGTTTTTTTAAGATCGCACTTCTTGAGTGCTGAAAAGTGAAAGAAATGTCTTCAGAGCAGTAGCTGTGATGATGTGTATTTTTTTAGCGCTTTTTTAACGCTTCTTTTTGTTTTTTTTCTTCATTACAAACGTTTAACATCAATCAAGACGGTGGCGAGGCCTAATAATACTGACTATTTGTCAATTTCTCTTCTTCCTCTGTCTATGGGGCGGAATGGGGGGGGGGCGGGGGCGCTACTCGCTTCTCTCACACTTTTTGGGCTTGTTCTCTCTTGCCTTCATATTGCCACCAACTCCTTCCCTGGCCCCAACCTTTAAATCTATATCTGTACCTTCTCTCCGCTCTATCGTGTCTCCCTTAGTAATTTCCGTACCCAACCTGAATAATATGTTGAATGTTGTCAAGTAGGTAGGGATGCCAGATTAGTTTTCTCAAAATCGCACACGAGTGTTCCAAAAATCGGACAAGTTCGGTCAACCCCGCTCCAAATCGGTAATCTATGGACAGAAAAAAATGATGACTAGATATAGCTAATAGTGGCTAGAGTAGCTAGATTATTATCACATATAAAATATCAAAGTTGGCAACGCTGAGTGGGGCCTTAAATCGGACATACAGAGCGAAAAACGGACATGATGTCCGAAACGGACATAACTGGCAACCCTGCAAGTCGGCAACAAGAAATGTCTAAAAAGGAAATTAGCGTCCACAAAAGGTGCCGTCGATGCCGCCTACTAAAGAAAGAAATAGAACTAAAAACCGGTAAAAACCGGTATTGGGAATTTCCATCGGTAATTTACCGGTATTGGTGATGTCGGTAATTTGCAAACCCTAGTTATAACGGGGAGGGTATTCATAAGAATTGTTTTTGAAATTTGGCATGATGTTAAGATATGACCATAACATTTAGAAAAATCACCGCAAACAAGTTGGTGCCGACCTGTGGGCAAAATTCAAAATGGCCACCATCGAAAAGAGTCAATCTGATGTTTCCACTGCTGGTAGACCCAGACTATTGTGTAATGCCACTAATTATATGTATTTCGTTATGAGAAACCCATTTCTGGTGTTATTTTTAAAATGTATTTAAGGCCAGAAATCACTCTCTAAGGCCTTTTAAAAAAGAAAAAAAATACCATAGCTCGGGATTTGAAATTCATTTAATCTCTTCTGATAAACAGACAGTTAAAGATACGTTAGACTCAACTATACATATTACATATCTATGATAAGGTGGATCGGGCCTCCATATTGTTTGTGCAGTCTCCCTCATTTAGGCTAAGTCTAATTGTAATGTTACATTAATTCCCCCTGCCTGTGTAAGAATAGAAATATGGAGAAACCAGCGAACTTGGAAGGGTCCAATTAGCCCGGAGGTTAGAATATACCCTAGACTTTATTGGTCGCTCGAGGTCGGCAAGCATGGAAAACATAGCATATGTGTGGTGAAGACAGCCATATATACTGGAAGGTTTTCAAAACAACTTGTGGATGGCGCCGTTGGGATCATCAAAGGTCAAGGCAGCGCCTGTCACCAAGCTGTTTTTATCCCTGCAAGCAGAATTGACATTGATGACACGAGAATCAGCGCGAGCCCCCTTCCTTGTCTGATCAAGGAAAGCTAATTTCAGGTAACTCTTCTTGGTTGTCTGCCCGGAATGCCTGATCCAGGACACTCTTCCGAAGCCAACGAGATCTTGTTTTGCTCGACATGTCAGCCGTCATTCATCTGGTGCTACTGTTTGAAGAGTACACACAGATGGACATGC
Source organism: Architeuthis dux (assembly GCA_006491835.1). NCBI lineage: Eukaryota > Metazoa > Mollusca > Cephalopoda > Oegopsida > Architeuthidae > Architeuthis > Architeuthis dux. The sequence goes on from VCCN01000087.1 coordinate 11,294, forward strand.
TGCCATTCCTCGAGGGTCAGTTGTCGCACAACACTACGAGGGTAGATGCAGTCTGGGACACATATCAAGATGCAAGTCTCAAATCCCAGACTCGTGCCAAACGGGGAGGAACCCGATGCCGCCGGACAAGGGTCTCGGCAAAGATCATCATCATCATCATCAGCCGTTATAAGTCCACTGCTGGACGAAGGCCTTTCCCATCTCCTTCCATGACAACCTATCTTGTGCTAATCTCTGCCAAGTCTTACCGGCAAACCTTTCTATCTCGTCCCGCCATCTTGTGTCTGGCCGTTTCCTACTTCTTTTACTATCCCATGGGCACCAATCTGTTAATCTTTTCCCCCATCTATTGTCATCTCTTCTCGCTAGGTGGCCGGCCCATCTTAATTAGTTGTATAATATCCTTTACTCTAGTCTTTTCTTTGATCCATGTTGATCTTTTTCTATCTCTCAGCGTTACCCCTAGCATTGCTCTTTCCATGGCTCTCTGTGCTATTCTAAGTTTGTTTTCTGCTCGTTTGGTTAATTTCCAGGTTTCGCAACCATAAGTCATGGCTGGTATTATGCAGCCGTTATATACTTTCCGTTTTAGGCACATTGGCAAGGTGCTCCTCAGAATGTCTCTATTCATACCAAATGCTTTCCAACCTATCGTTGAGCTCTTTCAGTTCCTCACTGAGCAACTGGTGAAGAACATCAATGACGCAAAGTACTATTTCCTCACCACAAAGGCAGGCCAAGTGCTTAGCAGCAGACCAACTGGTTTAACAGCACTGTCTCCGTGCCAGCAAGAAGCTGACATACGAATTTCTCTCCATTTGCGGCTGAGCAACGGCACGTCAATCTAGTGGACACCGATGTGGTCGTTCTCACAATTCATCACTTCAATCAGCTGAATTTGAGCTATGGTTTGGGTCAGGAAAGACTTTCCGAGAAATCCCAATCCATCACATCTCCCAATAGCTGGAACCTCAACGATGCCACGCAATTATTTTCTTCCATGCATACACAGGGTAATGCGTGGCCCGCCGACACAGCACTCCTTGTTTCAGCATTTGGGTGGGTACCATACTGGACAGATATGGAAAATTCCAGACCATGAATGCTCTCTGCTAGTCCAGCAGTGGAGACATGAGATTGACGGTTTTTGGTGGTGGCCATATTGAATTTCATTCTAGTCCATACATTTTTTCTATCAATATATATTACAAGCTGGGGTACTCGGCGTTGCCCAGGGAAAACACTCTAAATCTAACAACATTGGAAAGCAAATGATATTTTATAGAGATTTTCAAATCAAGATATGTGCTATAGGTAATTGGAGACCTGCTGATTTCGGACATGCCTTTGTTTTTGTTCTATGCGTAGTTCTCGATATATATATATATATTATTTGTATAATAACCTTCACTCTAGTCCTCCCTCTGATCCATGTTGATCTTTTTCTTACTCTTAGAGTTATCCTTAGCATTGCTCTTTCCATGGCTCCCTGTGCTATTCTAAGTTGGTTTTCACTGCGTTTTATATGTGAATTCTAACATTCACAGTTTGGGGTAAAAATCGGAGACTGGAAAAAAAGTCATAAGAAAGAATTCCTGGGAAGAAAGTCACCTATGACGAATGGAAAAAATCTTTATGCATTTCTTCGCGGCGAGCGACGTCTTCAGAAGAATATTGAACATGGCAGAGTCATGTTCAATTTTCTTCTGGAGACGTCGCTCGCCGCGACGAAATGCATAAAGATTTATCCTCGTGATAATAAACATGTTTGAGATGTAACAAGCTTTTCTCACTCTTTTCCTTTTCCACATTGTCTAACCATATCTATCATTCTGTCGGATTCCCTCACATCCATACAACTAACACACACACACACACACACACACACACATATATATATATGAAAGAGACAATAATTTGCAAAAAACTATTTATTACCTAACATGTTTCGACTGAGAAATTCAGCCTTTTTCAAAGGTGTTTGTAGAAAAACGGGGTGTCCTTCTCTCCAGACAACTTTGAAAAAGGCTGAATTTCTCAGTCGAAACATGTTAGGTAATGAATAATTTTTGAAAATTATTTCTGAGTCTCCACATTGTCTTTTTTTATCATCATGTCGGATAGCCCTTATCCTATTGTACACATACTATATATATATATATATATTGTCAAATCCACATACAGCGCTGTTTCGTCGTCTTACGACTCATCAGTGTGGCTACTGACTATAAGTACCTTGGTGCCTCGATATATATATATGTGTGTTATATACTAGGGAATGTTCTACATAGATTCCATGCGTCCGCGTGATTTCGTTTTTATTCTTACTTACCCGTGGAAAATCCACGGTTTAAAAAATATTAAACTCGATAGAAAAAGTTAAGTTTTATACTTAACTCCATTGTCCTTCCTATCCCACCCAGTATTGCCAATTATGGTCTGTTATTTGTAGCTAAAACTGTCTTTAAAAATGAGTAAAAGCAACTAGGTTTTTTCCATTTCCAGCTAAATTATCAAAGAAAATAACTATATACTAAGACTCCAGGACAAATCATTAATACAAATTGTACGTTTACTTTCATTAAACTTATCAGATTTAATCGGCTATCATAAGTTTTTATTGGCTATCATGGGGAAAATCGTCCAGATCAAGCTAATTTGGCAACTCGTCTTCGATTTTCAAGCCTCTGGCAGCTTTCTTTCTTTCCCGCACTCCTACATTAAAGCCGGGTATATCCAGCAGGCTCATCTTTCTTTTTGTCCCCTCTCTTATTAAAGTAACTTATAAACGTGACATTATTTTATTAGAGGGTAGCGGTTACACACTTTAATTATTGTGATTTGTTTTACTTTTTTTCATAACTCGAAACGTTCCATTTACCGCTACCTTCCGCCATTTTCTGCGTTTCCTTTTTTTTTCATTGATTCGGACATTTTATTTAACCTTCTCTGGCTCTAATTCTGTAGCATAAATTGTCAATCAGAAGAGGCAACCTGGCTCCGCTGATGCCGTCCATACAGCGAAAGTCGTTCTTTTAAAGGCCATGAAACGAGAAGCGGGTTTCAGCTGATATGTGCCGACGGCTAGCCAGTCACCTCAGTGACTTGTATTCAATAACCTCAATGTATATATTGATATTTATACATGTATTTATAGATACATACATACATACATACATACATACATACATACAGACAGGGTGTTTCATAAATGGCACAACTCTAAGGACAAGAGGGTAAAATCTATGCGCACGTAAATTTTATGCTTCAATATTAGTTACGTTGTAATACTCTACTTAGAGACAACAGTATTTAGCAGTTGAAATGATTGCATCATGCGCTAGCCTCATTCGAGCATCCATTCGTTTGTGTTGTGTCAGCTATGTCGTTTTCGAATGTAATGAAACGTTTACGTAATGAAACGGGCACAAACCTGCATCCACATTACAGGAAATCACTTTCAACATCAATTGTAAAGTTAAAATCTACTAGGGAAGTGCCCGTTCCAAAGGTACCTGTTTGGAAGGGGCCGGACCTTATGGTGTGTGGCGCAGCTTGCCATAATTGTCATGTATATTAATTTTCAAGCCGTCGTACAAAACTACGGCTTCGAAGTATTTCGGTTACTTCTCTTTAGTATTGCCAATTTAGATATTTTATATTTACATTTAGATAATTCTAAAGAGCGAAAGGCAAGGGAAATAATTCATAGAAACCGAAGAAAGATCTATAATCTTTAAATTTTTAAATTTATTTTTATTAGATTTCTCGAGACCTGCTGATCCAAACAACTTCAAAATGTGTAATTATGTAATTAGCAACTAATATAATTTGTGTCTAATAATGTAATAGTTTTAGATAAAAGGCAGAGATAACTCCCAATGGAGTATGAACGGCCGGTGATGAAGTCCCAGTTTCCTTGACGAGACCAGGGCTTTATCCCTACAAGTTTTTATGACCGCCCCCTTGGCAGGATGCAAGTCCACGGAAGGGATACCTCCACCCTAATCCTACATCTTAGCGTGTACTCAATTAGCTGCTGAGTGCACAGGGAAATTCATCCCAATTTAGAGTTTTCCACACTCTCCGCTCATACCGGGAATCGAACCCG
>VCCN01000087.1:163568-174945 GCA_006491835.1 Architeuthis dux
GCCCAACCTTCCACAAAATTTCATTGAGAACTTTTGAAGATATCGTGTGGGCAGACAGACAGACAGAAGGATATAGGTGAATACATATACCTCTCTTAACTTTGTTGGCAGAGGTAAATAATGTGGTATACATAAAATTAGACAATACAATGTATCTATCTTCCTGGAATAGAAGGTCCAATCAAGTTCCCACTAGTGATTAGACTTTTCCAAAATTGTTCCTGCTTTATACAGGGTGAACATAAGGTCTTTCCCTAATTTCAAACATATATTGTACAAAACCTATGCTAGGTGCAAACATATGGTTTATTGCAAATTATACTTTATTATTACTCTACTATTGTTATGATATACTGCCACGAAAGGGTCATTTCCAGGTCAACACCTGTGCCGAAACGGAGGTAACCCGGTCACTTTAGGAAATAGGTATATGCGTGGGTGTCCAAACAACAGGATGTGGAAACCGGAAATGACACCTGCGTGGGCGTGTGAGAAACCTAGAGAGCAGCCCGGACAGAAGACTCAGGATTCAGCAGAGAAGCAGATCGCCTAAGCCAGGCTGGAATGCACGAGACAACTGTCCCTGTTGGGGACAGACTGATGGTTCTCCTTATCTCTCTCAAAGATGTATGCTATGAAATAAAAATATGTCTCATGTCTTTAGAGTTCTTCCTTTCTATCCAAGTCCAGGACATTCACCCCACTATACAACATTATTCGTGAACTTCAACATGTGCTCCATTTGTTGACAGAGAACGTCTAAGCCAGAGGTAGGCAACATGGCCAGATCTGGCCTGCGAAGGGATTTTGACCAGCCTGCAAGCAAACATTGGGATACTATACTTACTTTTTATGTTTTAAAGATTCTTTGTGTCTTTTTAATAGATTAAAGATGTCTTGATGTGACTAAATTGAGTTATTTGATTACTAATTGTCATTTTCGGTTAAGCGCAAATGATTTTTCAGGATGCGTTATTTATGGATTTGTGAAAAAGTATAACTAAATATATTTCATGGCCTGATAAATTCATCACAAGGTAATTACATCACAAAACTATGCATAGTCAATAAATACTAGTACAGCATACTTTTCCCTAACTGGGTTATAATGTATAAATAATGTTTGGTAATGTATTCTATCGCGATGGAATTACTTTATGATGAATTTACCAAGCCATGTAATTACCAGAGATAAATTTACCGGACACAAAGGATAGATAAAAACAAAACAAACACTTACATCTAAGACAGCACCCGAAAGATCAGCTCGTTCAAAATTACAGTAAGAGAGATTAGCTCCAGACAGATTCACATTTCTCAAGATTCCATCGTGATAGAATTACTGTACAATGAATTTACCAAGCCATGTAAGTACAAGAGATAAATTTACCGCAATGAATTTACCGGACACAAAGGATAGATAAAAACAAAAAACACTTACATCTAAGACAGCACCCGAAAGATCAGCTCGTTCAAAATTACAGTAAGAGAGATTAGCTCCAGACAGATTCACATTTCTCAAGATTGCATATTTAAAATTTATCGATCGCAAATCAAGTCGCGACAGATTGGCCATCTGAAAGTTAAGACCCTGAAACAGAAAAAGAAAAATTTTGAATAAAGTTAACATCATGATGTTTTTATTCACTGCCAATATTCAGACTTTTCCCAAATTGTTCCTGCTTTATACAGGGTGAACATAAGGTCTTTCCTTAATTTCAAACATATATTGCACAAAACCTATTGTTACGCAATGGTCAGCGAGAAGTTATGTAGCTAAAAATACCAGTTGAAAAGATTCTCACGGTCGAGGAAAAAAAGGGTTTCGTTCCTCAGACAGCTATAGGTCGAAGGTGAATAATCGGGTGCCATTTTTTGCCAAAATGGAATGTTAGTGGTCTTTAGAAATAGATAACTCCTAGAATTGCCCATTTAAATTATTTTCTATTCCAGATGATCTAAATTTGAGTTATTCTTAAAATTATTTATACTTGTACTATTTTGTACATAAGATGCTAAGCTATTCCAGTATTTCAAAATTCTCTGGGATAAAAAAATCAATTTGTTTTTTCGACTTTGTTTTAGCAATGGACCTGGCTAGTAAGTAAAGTTCCTGTCCTTTCTTACTTATTAAATAAATAAGATGATAAATAAAATCAAGAATGAAAAAAAACAAGAACAAAATAAGCTAATCTCACCTGACATCGTAGTTCAGAGTTTGTGGGTGTGGCCAAAAGCCTCAACATAAATTCTCGTCTGCTTATTGGAGTGTTGTCATCTGCAGGTGCATTTCGCTGGACATGCAAAGAGATATAAAAAATGAGAAGAAAATGTTAAAAATGAAAAGATATTTAAAAACAAAAAACGAAAAAAAACACACTCACCGAAAAAGATTTTTAAAATAAAAACACAAAAATAAAAAGTGAAAAAATGAATTAAAAAATAGAAAAACAAACATCAAGTGTGCAAAAGTTCCCTGTAGACTTTAAAAAAAAAAAAAAAAAAAAAAAAAAAAAAAAAAAAAAAAATGGAGACTGAATACACAGCTGAAAAGCGTTTTTTTTGCAGTTTTTCACTTGAAAATTTTGCACACAATAGATAGATATTAGGTGTGTGCAAAAGTTCCAAGTGCTCGTATTTGGAAACTAGAGATTGAATGCACAACTGAAATGCAGTTTTTTGCTGAAAAGTTTTGCGCACGCAGACACACGGACAAAATAGAATAATGGTAAATTGTAATATTTTAACATCCTTATTTAACATCATAATCATACAAAGTGCTTAGTATAATAATCTGCACATATAATAATTAGTAATGTGCATTTGTCATCTGTCACATTTATGTAATCGTTAAAGTTGATAATGTGTATCTTTACTTAATTTAACCAGATTAGTTTAATATTCAGCAAATATTGAACTTAAACAAGAAAATGCAGAGCAACATAATGTTTTTGATATTTTATAAGTACAATGCAATTGCAAAATTACTTAATTATAGCCGTCATTTTTTGACGGCTAGGGGTAAATTAGTTATTTAAAATCTGTACATACCTCAATGATATCTTCTAATATTCCGACTAGATAGTCAAGACCAAAGAATCGGGCTTCTTCAAGAACACCTTTCAATGAAAAAACAAGACATTAAAGAATAAAAGCATTTATCAAGATTTATTTTAAATATTATAGGAAAGATCTAACATGAAGAAGAGTTTTTTTTTGTTCAATCAAATCACTGATGAATCTTTCTAAAATTATTTGGTTAAATTTTTTTTTCTTTTAACTTGAGGGTGAATATTTATTCCTATAATTTCTTCTGATTGTCAACCATTATTAATCATTTTGCTCCGTTTAAGCACCCTCTTCCATTCTTAACCTTGTTCATTACATTGCAAAAGGGGATGGGGAGGAAGAAGATAAAAGATGAAAGATATGAGGAGAATTAATAATAATCAGAAAGTGTAACAGTCATACATGCAAACAAGCAGATTAATAGTATTATAATAAATTAAAAAATTGACCAAAAAAACACAAAAAAAATAAAACACACAGCTGCAGCAAAGTTGTCGTTACTGAAAAGTAAATTGCCAATATACTTAAAACATAAACTATACAATCAATGCATAATACCAGCTATTACATACGGGTGCGAAACCTGGAAAATTACAAAACCACTCAGAATAGCACAGAGGGCAATGGAAAGAGCAACGTTAGGAATAACTCTTAGCAATAGAAAAAGATCAACATGGATCCAAGAGAGGACCAGAGAAGGATATCATACATGTGCTGATTAAGCAACAAAAATGGAGATGGGCAGGGCACATAGTGAGAAGAAATGACAACAGATGGTGCAAAAAGCTAACCGATTGGTGCCCTTGGGACAGTAAACTCAGTAGGAAAAGACCAAACACGAGATGGAGAAAGGACCTGGAAAAGTCTGCCGGTAACACATGGCAAAGATTTGCGCAATCACGCTCGCCATGGAAGGAGATGGGAAAAGGCCTTTGTCCAGCAGTGGACACATAATGGCTCATATTTTTTCAAATGTTTCTATGTAAAGGGAGATAACTCAGGATGTTAAAACGTCTTACCTTCTGGATTTACTCCTTTGTCTAAGATTAATTGGCCGTGACGCAAGTAATTCAGAATTGGTTCAAAATAAGTTGGGCTGCGATCAATCAAATAGGCACCATTTGCATCCACTGAACTATTCCACGGGACCTCTGCAATGGAAGGTGGTTTTTTTTCCAACTATACATAACACATTACAATAGAAGAAATTTTTCATGACAATAGAACCTACATTCATAATTAAATTTATAGAAGCTTTCCATTTTTATTCTTTGTTTCACGCGTTAAAAAAAAAAAAAAGGCTTGAGTCTCCAATTTCCAATGTCCGTTTTGGGTGGAGAAACCTTTAAGTATATTTAATTTTAAAAAAGTCATACCAATGTATGATAGGGTGACCATTTCCAAAAAGGCGGACATTCCTGACTAAAAAGGAGTGTTATGATATCCTGCCCCGAAAAGGTTATTCCGGAGTCAGACACCTGTGCGGGGTGGTCACCTTAGGAAATAGGTATATGCGTAGGTGTCGAACAAACAGGATGTGAATGACACCTGCGTAGGCGTTAGAGAAACCTATAAAGCAGACCCGAACAGCGAACCTCGGCACTCAAAGAAGAGACAGACATCAGCGGAGCCGGAAGGCCCAAGACCGCTGTCCGTGATGGGGACAGACAAGAGAGATGCGGACAGAAAACTCAGAGACCCAAGCAGCCAGGAGGTAGACCGCCTAGGGCTGGGAAGACATAAGACCAAGTTCCCGTTTGGAATGGTCCCTCGGCACCCATCATCTCTCTTCGACTCTTCATTCTCCGGCCGACGAAGTGTATGTTATGTAATAAAAATATGTTTCATATTTTTACAAGCAAGTCTTCGAGTTTCCTTTCTATTCAAGTCCAGGACATTCACCCCGCTATACAACAGGAGGACTTGGGCAGACTGATCCTCTAACATGTTGATTACGTGACTTGTACACTGTGGCTCAACAGCAGTGTTGATAACAGCAATTACTAGGGAGGCAAGTCTGGCTTTTGAGCACTGTCCACTGTCTGGCACCACCTCGATGCAGACATTAATTTGTCCTCTGTTTTGAGGTTTGACTGGAAGACTTATACACTTATACAGAGTGAAAGCTATAACAACTGTTAACATATTTTTTACAATATGTAGTTGTGGTTGTGGTTGCCAATACTGTTGATGAGCCGCAGTGTACGAGTCACGTTGTCAACAAGTCTGTCCAACTTCTCCTTTTCAGTCTGTAATGTCCTCCTTTTTTGAAATTTGGAAATGGCCACCCTAGCAACTACATATAATTTTTTTTTTTTAAATTAAAAAAAAAGGGGGGGGGGTTATTTTTATTACAAACCTGTTGGGAAAGGGCCAGAGAAAATCGAATGGAGCAGATTTCAATTAAAAGATATAAAATTATGTTTAAAAATGAAGTATTTTATCTTCTATTTATCTGGCTATTTCATGTTAAAACAACCTGATAATTTACAATTTATTTATGAATATTAAAATTTAAATTCATACAAAATACTAACATTAAAAATAGTACTACCATCTGGGGACTTTGTACCAATTATAATAAATTTGTTGTATGGCTTACCTGACTGATCAGAAAACATTCGAGCCAACATGCTATTTTGTTCTTGTCTTGTTAATGTACTCCTAAAATCAGAAACAAATAAAAATCACAAAAATTAAGACCTACAGTAGTCTCTCGAAAAATTGAAATTCCACAAATAACTTTTGACACCCCACCCTCTTTATCTAGCACGTAAGACTCAAAAGCAGATGATAAAAGGAAACAACTCATGATAGTATTACTGATACTATTGTTCGGACTGAGATCCTCATCTTGGTTGTCATTTCCACAACGTTTCGGCCGATGTACCCGCCGGCCTTCTTCAGGTGTCAAGTTTTGTCGGTAACTTACCGACAAACCTTGACACCTGAAGAAGGCCGGAGGGTACATCGGCCGAAACGTTGTGGAAATGACAACCAAGATGAGGATCTCAGTCCGAACAATAGTATCAGTAATACTAACACCTCATCTCAGAAATACCGAACTCAACTCATGATAGAACTTTCAGTCAGGGGAACTCTCCTCTTTTCACTGTTGGAGGTAGCATTCATTTTATTTTTATATATGACCGTGATCAGTGAATAAGAAGTATTTATTTTTTTATATATACAGGCAGTCCTCGAGATTCGTCCGTTAAACTTTAGTACATTTCAGACTTTCGGACCTTATAAATTAACACCCCTAATTCAATTTCCGTACTGTAAAAATTTGGACATCCGTACATTTTTTTTTTTTTACTGAATTGCATTAGATCCAGAAAATTTATGCTTTTATTTCTTCATTTTCCGTCTAATTTTTAAGGGCATAATATGCATCATAAAATGCTCAAATAATAGTATATTGTCTGCAAACATTTGGCTTAAAATAATCTAGAAAATCGTTTATTTACAAAAAATAATAAACAGAAAATCATATGTACATACGCCGATAGATCGAAATACATTATACATTTTTTCCGCTCATGTATGTTTGTAAACAAGCCAACACCATGACAATTATTCAATGCACAGTGCGTAGCGAAATGCACTGCACCTGCATTTTGACTGCACTGAAATTGTGTGCTGTGTACATGCGTGTGCTAACATGAGGATATGTATGTATGTATGTATGTATGTATGTGTGTTTGTAGCTCTCAGGGAACAGAAGCCCCTAATTAATATGTAATTCAATGATTCAAGATTCGGAAATTCAACTTTCGTAGTTTTTCAGGAACGCAACTGGTACGAAAGTAGGGGACTGCCTGTATATTATTTTAAAGAAGCAAGAATAAACAAATATGCAAGAATAAACAAATATAATAAAATGCACAAGTACAGAAAATTGTGTTGCTCTTTAACTCCACATCAACATCGGCTTCTAAGTGTAATGAGAAGAAGAAGAAGAAGAAGGAAAGAAAGAAAGAAGAAGGAAAGAAAGAAGAAGGAAAGAAAGAAAGAAGAAGGAAAGAAAGAAAGAAGAAGGAAAGAAAGAAAGAAGAAGGAAAGAAAGAAAGAAGAAGGAAAGAAAGAAAGAAGAAGGAAAGAAAGAAAGAAGAAGGAAAGAAAGAAAGAAAGAAAGAAAGAAAGAAAGAAAGAAAGAAAGAAGAAGAAGAAAGTCTGGGTGGAATGTGTGAGGGAGGGGCAGGAGTCCTAGGTGTTACTGTTATCCTTCGGAAAATACATTGTGATTTCTGTTTGACTATTTTGCCTCTTTCATCTCTTTAAAAATATTGTTGTAAACTGAAATGGCTTGCTCTACACGTCCTTTCACGTTCAATGAACGCATCATTGACGGGTCGATGTCATACAAAAGATTCATCCTTCAATCATCTCAATCCCTCTGGAATGTTGTCCAAGGTAAACTTGTCTTCTACTGGCCCTGTTTCTTCGTCATCTGGTTCCATTTCAGCCTCAGGGACAGTCAGTTAAAATAGATTGTCCTGTTAGCTCAGTGGGGTTGGTGTCGATCAGCTTTTGAATTTCCCTTACTCCACACTCCATCTATCTTCTTTGTCAAATTCAAAATGTCTATCCTGATTGACTCCAAAGTAAACAGATTTTTCCAGCACGAGTTTATTTTTTCGATGATATTTATTGCATCTGCAATATTGTATTACTTCCACGTCCACCTTGTCAGGGTCCTCTTCCATGCCCTGCACAAATCTCCCCATCGAGTGCCGTGTGTAGTGGGCCTTGAATGTTCTAATTACCCCCTGATCATGAGGCTGGATGAGAGATGTTGTGTTGGGAGGGGTGTAGATCACCTCAACACCTTCAGTGTTGAACTCATGAACTTCTGGATGACCAGGCGCATTGTCTAATATTAATAGTACCTTAACGGGAAGGCTCTCACTGGAAAGATATTTCTGGATCTCGGGCACAAAACACTGATGAAACCACTCAAGGAAAAGCGTTCTCGTTGTCCATGCCTTCTTGTTGGACTTCCAGTAAACTGGCAACTGGGACTTATCCTTTCCCTTCAAAGCTCAGGGATTAGCAGCTTTGTATATCAAGGCACGCCCTGATCATATATCCAGCTGTGTTAGCGTATAGCATTGTCAGCCTCACTCTTCCTATCTTGTAGCCTGATGCTCTCTCGTTCTCTCTTGTTGTGTAATAAAGGTTCTTTGTGGCATCTCCTTCCAAAATAGTGTAGTTTCATCGGCATTGCATACCTGCTCTGGTGAATACCCCTTCTCCCTGATTACTTTCTTCAGTGTTTTGGGAAATTCTTGAACTGCCTCTTGGTCAGCAGATGCTGCTTCTCCAGTTATTTTCAAATTACGTAGGCTAAACCTCATCCTAAAATTAGCAAACCAGCCTTTTTATAAATGAGAAAATATACTAAAAAAAAGTTTGTTAAACTGAAAAGAAGCTAAGAGCTAGATACAGACTTAGGGGATAAATGTACCAAAAAATAGCTAGATCTAGCTCCAAAAGAGCTAAATTGGCATCCCTTCTGAAACTAGATACTTCAAGCTCCCGAACATAACACTTGTCACGTGACATTTCTCAGCCAATTAAGTACCTTTAAAAGATCAAGAAAAAATCAGGAGCAGATTGTTTAAGATTTCCAAAAGAGTCCATAGAAGTAGTGTTGTATAGTGGGGTGTCGTGGACTTGGATAGAAAGGAAACTCGAAGACTTGCTTGTAAAAATATCTGGACATATTTTTATTACACAACATACATCTTTGTCGGCCGGAGAGTGAAGAGTGGGAGAGAGAAGATAAGGAGAACCGCCAGTCTGTCCCCAAGAGGGACAGCGGTCTCGGGCCTTAACGGCTCCGCCAATGTCTGTCTCTTCTTTTAGTGTCGAGATTTCTGTCCGCGCTGTTCACGGTCTGCTTTATAGTTTCTCTAAGGCCTACGTGGTGTCAATCACCGGTTCCCATTTCCTGTTTTGAACACTGACAATATTTAGACAATATACCTATTTCCTGAGGTGACTGGGTTCACTTATATTTCCGCCCAGGTGTCCGGAAACACATAACAATAGTTGTGCTTGCTCCTTCACCTCCATCTTGTTACTTAAAAGAAGTATATAAAAACTTTTCCTTTTCCCTGATCATATTGGGATGCCTTTCTTATGGCAATCCTGCACCCACAAACAAGTAGCCATTTCAGCAGAAGACATATGGATCACACATATGATGCAATCTCTTTGCTCCTGTCACAGATGTACTCCTGTCACAGATGTACTTCTCTTTCTTCTTTATAGAAGGTTGACTCATTGATGCCATAATTACGGACAACCGCAGCAGCAGACTTTGTTCCACAAAGCATATCCAACAATTTAACTTTTTCTTCGAGAGTCATCATTTTTTTTCGTCTTCTTGGCATCACTTCCTGGGACACTACGTTTTGCACCCATAACGAATGGTTAAACGTTTTTGCAAAGTTTAATGCAAAATGCTGTGAAAAACACAAGATTAAACGAACGATGTGATGTGCATAAAGTTGGGGTTTTTTCAAAGAGTGTTTGCTTTTAAAATTGCCTGTAGTATGTGTGAAAAATACAATTGAAAAAAATAAATATAAAAGAGATGATTAAGGCTGTGGCGTTCGTACATCGAACATTCAACTTCGACTCATAACTTCCTACTGTCTGTCTACAACTTTGTCATAAATGGCAAATGTATATTAATAGCTAGCTGGACCCGTGGAAATTCCATGGGTGTTGACAACTTAGATTATCTATTATCTCACGCCTCTGCTCTTCTCTCACCCTTAGCATGTAATCTCTCGCTAATCCCATATGCAAAAAAGGAATACGGAATGCAGAAATATTTTTGCCTGGATCCTCTCTTATCTTTACTTATGCTTTATCTATTCATAACAAATTTTAATGCCTCGTAATTTTAACACCTTTCTATCCCTACTTACCTTTAAAGCTTTTGTTCATTGTCTCTTGATATCCAGCCAGCAAGCCTGTCTTTCCATCGTTTCCATCCCTTCCTCCTCTCTATATATATATATATCTATTTTTCCTTTCACCTGGTTTTTTTTTTCTCCAGCTTCCTTACCTCCTACTTTTCCTCCTTCACGCACTCTTTTCCACCTTCCTCCTCTCCCTCACTTTTCCCCAATTCCTTCTAGCTTAATATTATCAAGTAGGTTTCTCGGTCAGAAAGCATAACTGATTCCAGCTCAGAAGGGCTGGAGATCGGGCAGATACTACACTCTGATCCTAGGTAGAAAATATTATTAATGACTAAACACCAAATTTTACAATTTTTGATTTGTAATTTGGTCTAGCAAGTGTTGGTACCAATGAGGTGCTCTGAATATTGGGAGAAATGGGATTGTCAGTGGTTAAGAATTAAGTATTATTTACAGAATATTATATGTATGATATAAACACAATGCTAATGATTTTACTAAAGAAATGCATTGAAAACTATTTTACTACAGAAATGCATTGAAAAATCAAGAAAAAGGGATTGTTAAATGGTTAGGAAATGGCCATTATAGGTACAATATACTTACATGAGCCGACACAAACATTATGCAATTCATGTTGAGTTTTTCATTTCAGTATTTAACTCACCTGGTTGTAGAGAAGAGTTTCCCTCCGATGTTTAAGGTGACCCACTCGGCCCCATCCACAGGCACTAATTTCGTTCGAGGCTTCTCTTTTGTAATTACAGTTGGAGCCACCGACACAGAAACAGGAGACGGTGTTGTCCAAGATGGACAAGCTAAAAAGTAGAATTTGGAAGAAAGATTTTTTTAAAAAGGAGGAATCTTAAATCAGGAGAATTGTACAGTTGGTATTAAAACTAATGAAATCTAATAATATAAAAGCCTATGTTACATTTTTTTGCTTGTTTGTTTCTCCATTGTTTCTGTCATGCTAAAGCAAACTGAATGAGAGGAAATGGATACTGCGAATACACAGACAAAATATTTTGTGCCTGTGTGCGTGTTCAATGGAAGTAAGCAGACAACTACTGCTTGTAATATCATTACTACTAATACAGCTGCTGGTGATGTTTCAGTTTTGTTGTTTGTCCAATTCTATGGCCTTGTTGTTTTAGAATTATTAAAAAACAGAAAATATGACGAGTTGTATAAAATCAACAGAAAAATAAATTTGTTTGAGGTGTATGTATTTTTGTTTGCAATAAAGATTTATACTAAAATATATATTTGTACAATTTATCCATATGTAAATAATTCGTCATTTTTGACGGGTACTATGCTAGTTTAATAATAATGCTGCACTGTTCCCTTTTTATAGTCCTAAA
>VCCN01000087.1:182137-193363 GCA_006491835.1 Architeuthis dux
ACATGTTTCTGTGACATACCACAATTCCATAGCGGACCACAGAATTAAAGTAGTGCCATTTGATTTTTTTTTTTTCGAAGTCGGAATTACGAGTTTAAAATGGGGAGAAAGCAGTCATTGAGATTTAGGGTCAATATTAAAAAAAAGGATCTTTCCGTTTAAACCATTCAATTGTTTTGTTAATAATGACAAAAAAGTTTTTTTAAAAAAACGTTTTGTTTATTCAATCGATATACAACTTTGAGTCCTATTCTATTATTTATGAAACCTAAAAATAAATGTGTCCGTAATTCTGACCCAGAACCCCAAAAATATCATAAAACAACATAAGAAACATGATGCAAGATTTTACAAAAACATTTAAGTCACAAATTATGAATGTTTTTTTTTAAGTATTTGCTTTAACGTAACCAAAACAGTAAAAAAAAAAACCATTGTTTTTGAAGAAAATTGTACAATGTATTATAATACAAAACTTAAAACTAAAACAGCTGGAATAAATTACATTTAAAAAACTAAAAAAAAAAAAAAAAAAAAAAAAAAAAAAAAACTAGACTCCTCTGGTTAGTCACTCAACAGAAACCGTCACGTGACCAACGTCTTTTGGCAGCATGCCATGTTGGGGGTGATCAATTAAAAAAAGAAAAGGAGTGTCACTGATAAGTTACTTATATCTCGCCTTTTGTTCGGGCAGTGATTACTATAAAAAAAAAAGTTCGAATTTTTCAAGAAAACAAGCGTGAATCCTGCCGGACACAAACTAAGGGAACGATTTAGCATAAATTACATTGCAAATTGAACACACAAAAGTTGTACTGT
The DNA here is from genome assembly GCA_006491835.1 of Architeuthis dux. Lineage (NCBI taxonomy): Eukaryota > Metazoa > Mollusca > Cephalopoda > Oegopsida > Architeuthidae > Architeuthis > Architeuthis dux. Next base: position 182,957 of record VCCN01000087.1, read on the forward strand.
ATTAGAAACGGTCAACCGAAACTGTAAACATAGGTTTCTTCAGTTTTCAAGTGAGTCTGGTTGCACCAATGATTCTAGAGGGCTGAAAATTTAAACAGTTACTCCTTATTATTAATAATATTATGTCTAGAAAAAACGTTTTGTTTTTTAAGCCCCTACCCCCCCCCCGTAGGTGTTATGGGGGGGGGGTCTATTTTCAATATAAGTTTTTGCCCTAAAAGATGATTAAAACTGAGAATTATTTTAATTGTATTTTTGTTTAAATTAAAAGGACAACTTAGCGATGGTGATCCCTATTATTGTATATTGTAAAGTTTCACACCCACGCACACACGATGTTGAAAACGGCGCACAAATAAAAAGAAATGAGAGACTTCATGGAAGAAAAACAGAAGTTAATACATAAATTATATTGTGGACTTGTTTTAATACTGTGCGCCGTTTTTAACATCGAGGGTGTCAAACTTTAGAATAGGGACAACCTACATATATAGTGCCAAGAAAGAGAAAAAAAAACAACTAAACAATTAAGATGAAGGTAGATAGTTGTCAAAAAAAAAAAAAAAGTAATGAATATTTTTTCTTATCATTGGAATTTGAAACGATTTCCTCAATAAATGACATTTTTTTTTTTAAATCTAGGAAGTTACCGTATAAGACTCGTGTATAGGTCGACCCTTGATTTATGGTCACGAAATCATTAATTTATGGTATGCTTTTTTTTTTAAAACCAAGATTTGCTCCTAGTCCTAATTCTCATTCCTGTTTGGATTTCAACCTTACAAAAAGTATTACTTGTGTATAGGTCGACACTTAATTTTGCCTAAAAATTTGGTTTTAAAAACTCGACCTATACACGAGTCTATACGGCAATATATTTTTGCAAACATCCTTTTCAGTCATCATTATTAATTCTTGACTACTAGTATTTACCTACCTCTAAATGTTGTTAGTTGTTTTTATCACAACTTAACTTAAATTAAGAGGGTGTAAATACTAGTAAAAAATTAATGATGGTTTACAATACTTCATCTAATATAAAAAAAAGAATTTTAAATGATAAAATTAATTCGGTTTTTTTTTTTTTTATTTAATGTTTTTATTTTATCACAATGGACTTGATTACGTGTAAAAATACACCAAATATTATAAGTAAAACATAATTAAGAAATATACCTTGCCGTCCGTGTTGGATCCATTTGGGAATATAATAACCCTCTTCATCGCTTGAAAAAATATTGGTACGGTAAAAATACCCTATTCTGTCCCTTTTTATGGTTTGTTTCCTTTTAATTGTTTAAAATGTATCAGTGGGACCAGACCCCAAAACAGCAGTCGCCCTGCTGAGACTGGGCAGCAGGGGCCGCTACTATCCTTACCAACTATACACATGCAAAATAAAAAGGCAAGCTTTGGTTTTACGTTGATATCAGAGAACGGCCATTTTGAATGGCTAGAAGTGGCTAGATTTGTCAATGACAGCCTTTAAAACTGGCTACATTTCATTTCCAGGTAACTACGCTTCAAAAACCCATACTAAGGCTTCAAAAAGTATAAATATACAACGTATTGATCAGATATTAACAAAATAATGAAAATAAAACCATTCTTCGAATAATGTTGTTGTTCTCGATTTATTTTAGTAATTTTTAAAGCCAGTTATTGACAAATCTAGCAGCTTTTAGCCATTTGAAATGGCCGTTCTCTTAGATCAACGTCAAACCAAAGATTGCCAACAAAAATAATATAATTTCTTTCAACATCAAAAATCATGCTCATATTTGGTTTTCACATCAAATCACACCATTTGTTTTTAATATCTTTTATAATGTTTCATTAAATATATTATGCATGAAAGACATCTTATTTCTCTTTGTTAATAGAACGAGCACAAATCACACGACTAAATATACCGGTCACATGGTTTTACTTTTTCGATGATGTAAGAGGTAACCGGTGTAAACGGTAAAATGTCAGCTTACTAAACAATGGTGACTAAACGTGTACATTGAGTCTAGATTCTACAGCGTATAGATAGTTCTAGGTTATAAGATTCACATAAACATTTTTTCGCAAGTAACAACATACTTCGAAGCCTCATTTCCGTACAATGGACGGAAAGTAACCATACAGTTTACCATTACATTTACATTGTATATAGAACCCCCCCCCTCGTAAAATAATTGTTTTTTTCAAAAAATTAAAGAAATTCCAGGAAGATTGTTAGGGTCTAGTGCAGGCATGGGCAACCTTTTACGAGCAGCGAGCCACATCAGATATTGCTAATCATAAACCGGGCCACAAATTCACTGTCAGAATATTTTTTAGAATGTTAGGAACTTTTCCGCTAACAACATAGCTTGCATGCACCATTTCTCTGAACTCTGTTTGCCATTTAGAAAAAAAACATATTTAGGCTACCGATCTGTTTCTTTAGAGCTTCAATTTTAAGCTTTCTGATATCTCCTTTAAATTTATCAAACCCGGAATGTTTAGTTGTGTAATGACGCTTAACGTTAAATTCTTTAAATGCGGAGTGGGATTCAGAACATATTAGACACATTGGTCATTTTTTTACTTCAACAAAGAAGTAATCATTTGTCCACTTATACTGGAATTTTCTCATTTCTTCAAAAAAGGTTCCCTTTTTCTTAGATGAAATTTGAACAAAACGTTATTTTCCTCATGGAATTAAGCGTGTCATTCAGAAAGTCAAAAGGGCCGCATGTGGCCCGCGGGCCGCAGTTTGCCCATGGCTGGAGTGGATTAAAAACACAAAAGATTATTAACGACTTGGTTAACCGATGTGAATCTTAACCTAGTTCTAGTTAAGTTAAGGTTTCAGAGCCACTGACTGGCATTCAAAACATGCTACTGCTGTAATTGTAAAGATGTTGGGTTAAAATTTGATAAATTCTTTTTTTTTAGATTTTATGAGAGGTGGTACTATTTACAATGTAACTTTAATTCTAAACTGAGCTCGTACTTTCCGCCATTCTTACGAAATACGGTCTCGAAGTATGCTGTCCGCCATTTTTACGAAGTAAGGCCATGAAAAGGCGATGGTTTACGAACCGCATACTTCGAGACCTTACTTATGGATAAATTATACAAATATATATTTTAGTATGAATGTATTTATTGCAAACAAAAAAAATGCATACGTCAAAAGAAATTTATTTTTCTGTTGATTTTCTTCATATTTTCTGTTTTTTTAATAATTTTAAAACAATGAGGCAACAGAATTGGGTAAAATATGAAACTTAGACATCACAGTAGTAGTAGTAGTGATACTACCTCCATCGGCAGTTGCCGGCCTACTTCTAGCAAACACACTGACACAAAAGCTTTGTTTTACCAGTAGCAGCCCATTTTGTGTCTGTGTGTTCAAAGTACCAAAGAAACAAACAGAAAAAGTAATTGTCATTTACATAAAGTTGACAAAATTAATATTAGGTTGTACCACATGAAATGTCAAATTTTGATAGGAAAAATTAAAACACCATATTTTAAACAAAAAGAACATTCTTTTGATCAAAATATGCATTTTCAGTTATCATAAAAAATTCATTTTCCATCACAAGTAATGACACATTTTAGAAACGGGTGGTGCTGGTTTAACTATGTAGCAAAAGTAGTATATGGTACGGGCCATGCATGTTCAAAGGCCCCGCGCTAAATACTTGCAAGCTATCAATTCCAATTCAGCTATTCTGCACTTGCCCTATTACTATAGTACTATACTGACTTCAACTTTTATGAACCTCTGGGTGTTTAAGGTTAGCTATTTTAGCTAATTATGACCTTTAATTGGAGTTATTATTTTAACAGTAATTCATTGTAGTGTGGTATCTAAGTGATACATACAACATATCAACACAAAGATATTTGAAACTGAAGTCATAGCCACTGCACAAAGATCAAAAACGGAAACAAAGTAATACTATTACTGAAATGTCAAACATATTTGTCATACTATCTGGTTGTATAGCAAAATTACTTTGCAAGTCAAAAATGTATGTGTTTTAATTTTTATGTGTAATTTCTTGATTTAGGGCCCCTTCATAACATATGCTACTGCACCGGCTAAATCCGGTCCTAGGAACAGGTCATTATTGTTGCAAGTAAGTAAGTGTCAAGCACATCTCAAAACAACACTGTTAGAAACCATCAACCAAAACTGTCAACATGGGTTTCTTCAGTTTTCAAGGGGGTCAATTTGTAATGTAAGTTTATGCTAAATTGATCCTTTAGTTTGTGTCCAGCACCATTCATACTTGTTTTTTGAAAACTGCCAACAAAATGCGAGAGAAGTAACTTACTCATTGATCACCCCTTTTGCCATTTTTTTTAATTGATCACCCCCAACACGGCATGCTGCCAAAAGACATTGGTCACGTGAAGGTTTTTATTGAGAGACTAACCAGACCTGTTTCTGATTTTCTGTCAATTCCCTGTTGTCAAATGATAAGAAACAATCTCTGGGGAAACTCCAAGGTTTGCTGAAAGAGCCCAAGTTGTTGATCAGGGATTATCATCCATGATTTGTCTCAATTGGTTGTCATTAATGACATATTCCTTACTCAAGGATCATTTTGAATAGCCTCATCTCTGGAGCAGTGACATAGCTGGAGATGTGGGGCCTGGGAGCTTGGCTCCTTGAGGCCCCACTCCAACATTTATCGAGATTTGATGAAAATGGAAAATTTGCAATAGATATATATGCACTATCACGTAATTGGTGAAAAACAACCCCAAAAAGGCTGAATTATTATTTATGCAATTCAACGTCTGTACAAATGAATCCTTGTTATGTTATAGTGTCAGTAGAAATGCAGTAGGCAAACTCTAATTTATAAAGTTTTTTGTGCCCAGGGAGCGTTTTCAAATAGCCTGCACCCCCCCATCAATGCCCGTTCAGACGGTGTAATGGTTAGCCTGTCTGCCTCATACGCAGAAGATCTTGGGTTCGATTCCCGGTATGAGCGAAGAGTGTGGAAAGCTCTTCATTAGGACAACTTTCCCTGTGCACTCAGCAGCTAATTGAGTACACGTATAAGCTGTGTGATTAGGGTGGAGGTATCCCTTCAGTGGACTTGCATCCTGCCAAGGGGGTGGTCACAAAAAACATGTAGGAATAAAAGTCCTGGTCTCAACCAGACTTGAAACTTGCAAGGATCACTAAGCTGATGCATGCAACAGAAACCGGGTCCTCGTCACTGGGCTCCATACTCCACTGGGAGTTGTCTCTTAAGAGCTTAAGAGACGGGACGTTTTTACCTTAACCCATAGCTCTGCTTCTGCTCTGGGTGAAATTTCTGAAACCACTGATATATTGTTTCCTTGTTAGCAATTTCTTCTTCAAATACCAAATTAATGTTTCTCTCTGCTTCAACTTCATTGGGTCCCAATTGAATCTTGTTCTACAGACAGCATTCACGGGTAAAAAAAAAAAGGTTTATGATGAAAAGACCATCTGAAAAATGAGATACAACAATAGAAAAGCCATATTTGCAATTCCAAATGATACAACAAGATGTTCACCTCCCTAAATCTATCTTGCTAGCACAAAATCATGAATCGTTGAAGTCGACACTTCATGTGTTACAACGTAATACAACAGTAGAATAGCCTGATTTCCAATTTGTATATATAAGTGAAAGATGCCACACCATCTGTCTGTCAGTCTGTTTGTCTCTCCCACTATAGAAACCACCTAAACATGGGTGCAGCCCAACCAAATTTGGTATGCATACTCAATGGCCTACAAGAATGGTTTTAAAGTAAAAGGTTTTGATAAAAAAACTTTTGAAAAAGATTTTGGAGGCAGGGTTCTATTTACAATGTAGCTATATAAGGCTAAACTGGACCCTTATGTTCCATTATATTCATTATACATATATGCATATCTTCTTATTTTATATGTTTATATATGTGGTTAAAAGTGAAGGGAAACCTTTTTCTCTTTTAAGGGGTCAAAAATGAAGGGAAACTTTTTTCTCTTTTAAGGGGTCAAAAATAATAATACACATCTACTGAAATCCATATTAGATAGCAATAAAACATGAATCATTATTATACACTAATTTACTCGGACTAGTATCTTCATCTTGTCAGTTGTAGAAATGTTGCTTGTCTGCCTCTTCCACTGAACCAGAGTATATATGACTTTTTGCACTACCCGATCCAGGGATTGAACTCGCGACCGTCAGGAAGGTTACTAGATACATGTAACCAAAGCTGTTATCCACTAGGCCATGTGTCCCATAGAAGAGGTAGACAAGCGACTTGAGGATCGATTGCACAGCCTTGAGTAACCAGGCAACCAATCTGAGGGGACCTTACTGCACATGTATGAACAGACACTCTCCTGCGGGGTTACTCAGTCAGCAGTGAGATGCCATTGAGTAAGTTTGTGTATTGTGTGACTGTCACATTCACAGTGACCAAACAAGTCATTCTTGACATCTCGAGAGAGATTTTTTGCCAAAATATCTCTAATACTAAGATTGGTCAGGATAGGGTTAACTTCATGAAAAAATTATACAAAGACACAACAGGAAAGTTTGTGCATTTTGGATTGTACAAGTCAGGACTACCCTTTCTTAGCAAATCATTTTTTTTTTAAGTTAGAATTAGGAAGGAAGTAGAGCTAAAAAATGCTGGATAAGGGAAACCGAAAATTGAAATACAAAAGTTAAGTAGTGTTGGATATTTAGGCAGCCGTGGGTGGGGTCACAGATTTGACCCCCACAGGTGTTGAAAGTTATAAACAGGATATCAACGAAAACCCCAAACTGCAAGGTGCCCTGGAAACAAACACACCAGGTGTTCAAAAGGCATAAACAGGATATCGACTAAACCCAGGTGTTGCAGTGAAAAACCAGCGTAGGCATCAAGCCCCATAAAATCCAGAGACGCCCTCATTAGGCAGAACGACAGAGCCGCTAGTCCTGGGAAGATGCAAGACCAATTTCCCTGTAAGAAAAGTCTGCCAGCTCTCATTATCTCTCTCCCACTCTTCATTCTCCGCCACGGCCCGCTGTATCTGATGGAATAAAAATATATCATCATATTTTTATAAACCAAGTTTCGAGTCGTCCTTTTTCTCCAAGTCCAAGATGGCTATACCACAGTAGTTGGGACGGGTCAAATTGATAGACAATGCCAAGTCTTATCTGGCCATAGCGGAAAAAAAAGTATTTTTCTTAACTCAAATGCGGGGCCATCTGGAATTAAACTACACAAATCACACTCTAGTCAGTTAATAAAAAATTTTAAAAAACGATAATCTAGTTGTCAGTCTGGGGTATTTTTTTTTAGTGTGGCGCCAAAGACACTTCGATTAGAGATAATTAAATTTTTTCTAAGAATAAAACAAACACATTATTTCCCGGCTAATGAACGGATATGAAACCAGATGGTCAGTCTATGTGAACACTCATACCACCCAGGAGAACACTCATACCACCCAGGAGAACACTCATACCACCCATGAGAGATCTTTCTTGGAAATAAAACTTCAGGAAACAAAACATTTGCAATGTACAGAAGTTTAGAAGTTTAATCACACCTAAAAACTACAGTGGTCCCCACCTAGTAATATGAACATTAATTATCCCCTCTACAACTCTTCCTGTTTAAAAGTCCCCGATAAATAGACCTGAACAGTTTTGCCAGTAGATTGCGACTTAACGATATGTGGACTCGCTGCATCTGCGTACCTCTACTGCGAAGACCTGACAAAGTTTGAAGCTGAAGTCAGAAACCCTTACGTGATGGGGGTGACCAAAGATAGTTTCCCTGTCTAAGACTTTCCCTGTCTTTCTTGCTGCTACATATTTATGGAGCATACATTTGCTACAATTGTGGCTCTTAAGTTAACGGGAAGGGTTAACTTGAATCTGTAACCCTGTCATCAATAGACCACTGTTATCTCATCATTTGGAATGTTCATTGTTCTTGTGTTTGTAACCAGCACCCCCCCCCCCCGCGCCATGACGACGTTTCACTCGAAGCCTTTGTCAGCTGGCCTTTGTGGATCTTCAAATCCCAACATGGACACGAAGGTCCGGGACGAGGTGAAATTTACCGAACGACACAGGGGTTGTGTCATTACACATTGCCTCACCCATGTCTGTCAGAGAGATTTCAGGCTGTGGATGAGATTAAGGAGAACACAATGAGGCAGCTGATGGAGATCCCGAAAGTGAACTTTGCTGACTGTATGGAAAAGTGGAAGGGCTGCTAGGATAAGTGTGTGAGGTCCCAAGGGGGAGTACTTTGTACCTAAGGCACCATTGCCCTAGGTAGGCTATTATATTATATTATATATAATATTAAATGGCTGGGTACTTTCCGGACAGACCTCATACATTATTGATCAATATATATTATTGATCAATATATATTATTGATCTATGTATATATCATATAAAGCCTGCCTGCCTGCCTGCAGAGCAAGGGTTACTTGCTAGTCTTAGAGAACATTGTGAGGGTAGTGTGTCCCTACTATCAGAGCTGGATTAAAGCAACAGGTTGCCCTGGGCTAGGACAGTGCTTCTCAAAGTAGGGGTCGGGACCCACCGTGGGGGCGGGGGGTCGCAGAAATAGAAAAAAATATTTTTTAAAGAATAGTTATGTAACTAGTGTTATTTATTATTATCCCTACACAAAAAAAAAATTTCGTTTTTGTTACAAAATAATAATTTTATTTATTCGTTCTCGTAATAAACACCGTAAAACTTGATGTTCCCTTGATTTTTATTCGTTACAAATGAAATAAGATTATTTTTTAAACTTTTTTTTTTTTTTTTTTTTTTTTTGGCAGGAGGTCGAGGCCAGCCTTAGATGACGAGTCCCTTGGCTGCAGCTCACATGCAAATCCGGCACTACCTACTCTGCTAGACCACTGACACACTCACACACAGACATATGTATATGTCTGCTGTCTATGCAGGTAGAAAACTATATGGTACTGAGCATTGTGTATTTACTTATTTAGTACTAGTGTACCCGTGCCGTAAAAAAATGACGACATATATGAAATTGATATTTTGTTTAGTTCATACTATTATTAGAAGGCTTTAACATGCGACAGATGAAAAGGAAACGGGTATAATGACGGGTACTTTTATCAGTAGTATACTGATATGAAAGTTTCGTTTATTGACTACTGAAATGTTTTTGTCTAATTCATTTCATTTTCAGAGTTGGTATAGTAACTAAATATTCATTCAATAATTATTATGTCCTTACTCTACCAACTGTGAAAATGAAATGAATTAGACAAAAACATTCCAGTGGTCAATGAATGAATCTTTTATATCAGTATACTGATATACGTAACGTACTCAACAACACTTTCCTTTGGGGGTGTTACTACAGACAAAAAAATATATATATATATTTTGTCTGTATCAGTGTGCCGATATAAAAGTTTCCTTCAGTGACTATTGAAATGTCCTTGTCAAAATTCATTTCATTTTTACAGTTGGTGTGCTGCGTTGTTAAGTCAATATATTTCTTAGTGTGTCATCAAGTTTGGGGTGTTACCGTGTTACAGACAAAAAATAAATATACAAATACACGTGGCGTATTATTATTATAGTAAATGTAGGATTTAATGTAAACAAAACTGACTGTAGACATAGGGTGTAAACTGTAAATAGACTAACACAATGCTTAGATGATCTTTTACAGGTTATGTTGAGTTTGAGTCGAAATCAGTTTGTGAGCAGTGTTGCCAACTCAAAAAATATTTTCACGCTAGTTTGACTGCCAAAAAGCGCTAAATCTTTTTTTTAAATGCCAAAATAGCCAAAAAGACAGTAAAAATATTCAAAATAGCCAAATAATGGCTAGAAATGGCCAAAATGTTTAAGTGTAAACGCGCTAATTTAGCGCTTTTTGCACGGCCAAAACAAGAAACGCGCTGAATCTACCACATTGTTGATGAGCATGTAGTTCAGTGGTTAGGGCAGATGTTCCCAATGTGTGCACCGCGGCTTCACGGGGCGCCGCGGTTAGCTCTCAGGAGCGCGTCGAGATAAAAAAAAAACTTTAATAATTCCAGGCAATCAATTCAATGCACTGATGCACAATCATAATGATAGAAAGCGACATCTAAGATTTGAGAAACTGTATGATGAACAACAGGCCTACCCACCCCACTAGTAATTAATTATGATTATTAAAAGGGGAAGCAAATATATAACTTTTTAATTCAAATTACATGGTTCATTCTTTTGTTATCTAACTACCAACCACATCTTATATATAAATGGAGATTTGTTTAACTTCTGTGTCACGACGTTTCTCCCTACGAAAACTACGATGTAAACTAAACCAATTTTTGACCAAACTCCATTGTATTAATTTTAACTACTATTTACCTTTATGAAGCAC
>VCCN01000087.1:482792-493479 GCA_006491835.1 Architeuthis dux
TTTTTAGGTATTTCGGATAGTAACGTAAGGTCTTGCAAGGGGACTATGAGTATGTGTGGGTTAGGTTTTAAGCTGAGGGTAGTAGGTCTTTTTGTGTGTGTGTTTTATGGAATCTATTGTGTTATGGTGAGTTTTAAAGGTGGTTATCTTATAAGCTGGAATTAGGTATTATTTGGATTGTTTAATTTAATATTTAGTCCCTTGGAGGAAGGGTTTGTAGGAGTGTAATCCACATATTCTCATGTGGTTCAAAGATTTTTGTAGCCTTATTAGGTGTAATCTTTTCTATCCTTTCAATAATGGTGAATTTTGCATCATTGCTAAAGTTGTGGTTAGGTAAGCGTAAGTGTTGTTCTAATATATTATTGTTATATATATATATATATAGAGAGAGAGAGATGGAGAGAGAGAGAGATGGAGAGAGAGAGTGGTCTAACAGTTAAGGATGTGGACAATGGAATCGGCAAGACAAGTTCAAATTCTGGCCAAGGCTGTTTACGTTCCCTTTGAACTAATGCCCTTGGAAAAGGCATACATCCATCTCTTCTCCCCCAAGCCATGGGTATAATAGCAGAATAGATTGGGTTCTCTAGCCTTGGGAGGCAATTAGTCTGGAAGGAGGTCAACACTGAATTCAACACCAGCTCACCAGAAAATAGTGGCAATGGGTGAGCTAAATTAGCCGCTGCCACCGCCGCCATCATCATCATCATTATCATCATCATCATCATCATCAGCAGCAGCAGCAGCCACCTTTTGAAGTCTGTCGTTGGACATAGACCTTACCCAAGATCCGCCAAACCTCTCACTCCTTAGTGCCATGGTGCCAATACTTTCTGAATTTGTCTAAATCATCATGCTTATTTTTTGTTGGCCACAATTTTGCATATGGTCTTGGAAGATCCAGCATTTGTCTGACATTCTTGCAACATGTCCTGCCCATTGCCATTTGAGCTTTCAAATGGTTTTCATGATATCTCTGTCTCCTGTTTGCTGTCTAATGTGCTCTCTTGTGATCTCTCCATGTGATGTTAAGCATGATCTTCTCCTGTGTGTGTTGGATAGTTCTTAGTTTGAGAGCTAATCTCTTGGTTAAGTTCCATGTTTCCACTCCATGGGTGACTATCAGGAGGACACATTGGTTATAGACCTTTCTTTTAAAAACCAATGGGATCTTCTTGTTCTTGAAGGTTGAGCTGGCTCTGCCAAAAGCTTGCCAACCTATACCTTCTCCAAAACCAACATGACCATATAATCATCATGGAAAGAGTTGGGAAAGGCCTTTGTCCAGCAGTGGAACTGAAATGGCGGCTGCTGCTGCTGCAGTAGTAGCAGTAGTAGTAGTAGTAGTAGTAGTAGTAGTAGTAGTAGTAGTAGTAGTAGTAGTAGTAGTATCAGTATCAGATGAAAGGCTACAAGTCTCTTTGTTTGATGAGGACAATCATTTCTAAAACGTAACAATTTATCGAATGAGTATTTTCCACCCAGTATAACTTCTTCCTCGGGGAGAAATAAAAACGGGTTTTATCTTGTGTTAGGCCATCATCGACCAAATTTTATGGACACTTTATATCTAGTTAAAAAGAAAGAAAGAAAAAAACCCAACCTGATGGTCATTTCATTCGTTCTGATTTACAAACTATCATTCCATAAATGGGAAAATGAGATAAAAATTTCTGTCATTTTTCAGACTAGCACAGTGATTCTGAACGTGGGAGGCATGCCCCACAAGGGGGGCAAGTGACAAAGTCTCGGTTTTTGTTGCATGCGTCAGCTTAGTGATCCTTGCAAGCCTCAAGTCTGGTTGACCAGAACTTTATTCCTACAAGTTTTTATGACCACACCCTTGGCAGGATGCATGTCCACAGGAGGGAGACCTCCACCTCAATAACACAGCTTAGAGTGTACTCAATTAGCTGCTGAGTACACAGGGAAATGTGTCCAAATGAAGGGTTTTCTACACTCTTTTCTCATACCTGGAATCGAATCAAGGACCTTCTGCATGTGAGGCAGAGGTGCTAACCATTACACCATCCTGCGGACAATTTAAATATAATTGGGGTTAATTTGGACTTTGAATGTCAATAGTAAAAAGCGATGTGTGACTCAAAACCGAGTCGTATTAATGCTTACCTAATTAATTTCTAATTACAAAATACTATTAATTATTAATTTTACTATGGATTACATAGTAATGTAGAGTTCTTGCCAATGGTTAAAAATAAAGTTTATATAAAACTGAAATAGTAGATTAGAGTTCTCTCCCTTGTACTGTATTTATAAAAGCAAATGGGACACATTGTGTTGGAAAATAATAACACTATTTATTACATATGTGTTAAACAATCAATTACTGAAGTTTACAAAAAAGATATTATAATATTTTACAACATACTCACAGAACAATATATGGCTGCAAAAAATATTTAAGTTTTCTGTTCATGTGATTACACAACAATATTGTTTAAAAACACTGAAAACCATGTACGAATAATACATGGGAGAAATTGTCAAGAAAATTACATATTCACACTCGTACTATTATAGTTAATTAGTTATATAGGCCGATTGACTAATAGATTAGTTATCTTAGTTATATGAGCATAAAGTGTATGAATACATAATATTTCTTTAGAATTAAAGAAGTGACTGCATTTGATAAAAGTTAATGCCAAATAAATGAAGATTAATGCTTTCTATTGTTGATATAATCGTTGCTTAGAAATTAGCGTTTGATAATTTTATATTTAAAAGAATACTGTTCGCAACGTATTAATATTTAAAATTCAAGTTGATCAGTATTTTATAATTTATGATTTGAATTTAACTGTGGAAACACCACTCTAACTAATGCTTAAGTCATTAATTTTGTGAGGTATGAAAGCGATGAGGTAATTGTGTTGTTGTTACTAAATTTCATACAATAAAGAAACTACGAAAACTTTAGAAAGTGCACTAATGTTCATATATCAGTAATTTTTTTTTACAAAGAATTTCTTTCTTTAAAGATAATTTCCTTGATTTAAAACTCTAAAATTTGGTAAATTTCTGAATTTAACATTATATTAATGTACCTTTTTAACACCAAATTTGTTTTATTATAGCAACATCAAATCTTTTGATCTGTCTCAGTGGGGCTTGGTGCAAAAAAGATTAAGAACCACTTCGCTTTTGTTGGTTTAATACAGCATTTCGGCTGATATGTTCTTTTGGCTTCTTCATATTGTTTAGAGTTCTGCATCTTCTTATTAAGTTTTTACTTAGTAAGAGTCCACAGTTCCTCTCCCAACTCTTAAGTTAATTGTTAAGATTCTGAGACATAGTCTTTTCATTATCACACATATTATTAGTTTTGATTGGTGTCTTCATGTTTTTGTTGCTTTGGACCACGTTTTCAGCTGATCTAATCTTTATTATATATTGATTTATTCAAACTATTGTTCTTATCTCGGTTGTTATAGATGTAGCAAAAATGATCTATTCTTCATTGACTTTTAATTTGTTTTGAGATTCTAAGATTACAATGTTTTCATTATTACACATAGTTTATTATTAGATACTGTCTATAGTTTTGAGATGGGTCATTAACATTTGAAGCATTTTTCATAACAATTGAACTCCTTCTTGTTGTTTGTGTTGTTAACACAACGTTTCAGCCAATCCATTCTACTACCTTCTTCAGGTGTACTATCCGAATGTGATGGTGGTAAACAGAAATTTTTCTCTCCAATGTTTTCCTTTCCTTTCCTTGTTAGGCATTGATTCCCATACCTTGTCCCTGTTGAGTAGTGGAAGCCACATCGGGTTGAAATCCGCACTTGTCTGACTTATGCACTCAGCTGGATCGGCTGAACGTTGCGTTAACAACACAAACAACAAGAAGAAGTTCAATCATCCGAAAAACTCTTTGAATAGTTTCTCCGTATCATTCTCCAGGTATATTGCCAGTGCTGCTGCTACGGCAAACAGGGTACTAGGACTGATTAAGCATACCTTTTCATATATAGACAAGGACTCGTTCCTTATACTATATAAGACTTATGTCCATCCACACCTAGAGTACTGTGCACAGGCCTGGTCACCGTACTTGGAGAGAGATAAAAATCTTTTAGAAAATGTCTAGAGACAAGCCACTAAGTTAGTACTGGAATTAAAAAGTATGAGTTATGAGGATAGGCAAAAAGTGTTAGGATTAACATTGTTAGAAAATAGGAGAGATTGGGGAGACTTAATAGAAATGTTCAAGATTATGCATGATTTAGAAGTAGTAAACCTTGATGTATTTTTTACTAGAAGGGGGTACAAGGGACTGAGAGGACAAACATATACGGTAGAAGCAAATAGAAGTAGATTGAATATCAGAAAATTCTTTTTTAGCAATAGAGTAGTAGGACTTTGGAATAGATTAGCGGAATATGTAGTGCTATCAACAGATGCAAATGATTTTAATATACTTGTATAAACTTGAAATAGGCTTTTTTCACAGCAGTTAATTGTGTCATTAAGCCAGTTTCAGTGTAGTTGGGCTTGGTTTAAACTAATAAGAAAAGTGGTAGTTAAATTTGGTATGTCCGATATCAAAATAAAGATTATTTTTTTAAATATTGATATTCTCGGATGTGACCGTCTTTTCACTTAGGCTATTCCATGTGTTTGCAATCTTGCCGAGAGGAAACTTTTTCTAACACCAGTGGAGGTCTAAATTTGTAGTTTATGGCTGTGTCCTCTGGTTTAAGAAGAATCATGATGTTTATTACATTACCCCAAAGGTTTAAGGCCCTAGATATTGTGTAAATATGATTGTTATGATATGTGCCTTTATATACAAATTGTATACTTTTTTTCACACTAAAATAAAATGTTCTTAAAAATATTCTTTTGGTAAGTTTCTTCATCTTTTTTTTACAATTCATCCCGACTCCTTCAGCAAGTCTCTATTCAGATGTCAAATTAATTTATAAGAATTTGGACTCAAGTATTCAGTAACTGAGTTCGGTATTTCTGAGATGAGGTGTTAGTATTACTGATACTATTGTTCGGACTGAGATCCTCATCTTGGTTGTCATGGGTATGTAAATGGAAATGACAACCAAGTTGGGACGGTGGCCTAGATAACTAAAGCGTTGGTTAAAAAGCGTCTGACTGTTGAGTCATCTGTAGGTTGTGGGTTCAATCCCAAGCAGGAGCACCACAACTGAAAAATAACCACGAAATAATTTCTAGGACATGGATAGTGGAATGAGGACAGTATACCCCCGTGGATCAAATAAAGGGTTCAGTTCAATAGTTTCGGTAAGTGACCGACAAAACTTGACACCTGAAGAAGGCCGGAGGGTACATTGGCCGAAACGTTGTGGAAATGACAACCAAGATGAGGATCTCAGTCCGAACAATAGTACAAGTATTCAGTGTTCACAGATTTTCAGCGAAAAAACGGTTTTCATAGTTTATTATTTATTTCCAATCTGCACTGTTCCCTTACTACCATAGACCGTCAATCTGAGTAATTGTGATGTAAAGCAACTATTTTGATGAAAGTAATACTGCGCAAAATAATAGTCAACATCTATTTTTATCAGAAAATTGTTTATTGACCCTTTGATATGGATGGCCATAATGACAAAATTTACCTTTTTGAGTACTGGTTCTCATGATACTAAAAGTTACTTTTGGTTTGCTTCATTTTAAATTTTGTTATTTTACTAGACTGTTGGGTCACCCTTTGGGAGAAAATTAGTGCAATCTGATGTGACCAGAATGAACCCGGATTTTTTACGCCTTTGGAAATAAATGAATAAATAAAGAAGACTACTTTATTTGAGTTTAATGGATATGTCCCTTGATAACTCAGTCATTATAATATAGATAGGGGTGAGTGTGAACGCAGACCACACACTATTATTATTATTATTATTATTAAGTTACAAATCACGCAGTTTTTTTTTTTGCATTCTTCAAGTTAGGTGGATTTCGGGGTTTAACTTAATTCAATACCGCTATAATGTTGCGGCTACTTAGAGGTGACAGACAGATAAACAAAATCAGATTTTTAGTATTATATATATCAATGATTCTGAACGTGGGGCGCATGCCCGACAAGGGGGCAATTTGGTTACATTGTAGGGCAATTTGAATATATTGGGGGGCAATTTGTAATTTGGGTGTGAAGGCTTAACTGATTAACTCCTAATAACACAATACTATTATTCAAATGGTTCTTCGGACGATTGAACTTCTTGTTGTTTGTGCTGTAAACACAACATTTCAGCCAATCCATTCTTCGGCCTTCCTAAGGTGTAAAATTCGAGTGTGATGGGGTAAACAGAAGTTTGGTTTTTAAAGGGGGTAACCCTTATAACTGTGTTTTTGTCTTGTCGGGTTTTGGTCTGTTGAGAAGCGGAAGCCATATCGGGTTGAACTCTGCATTTAGTCAACATTTTGATGTGACCCATCTCAAAACTATAGAAAATAACAATACTATTAATTACTAATTTTACTACAGATTCCATAGTAGCTAATGCTTTGTGAAGTATAAAAGCGATGAGGTAATTACATTGTTGTTACTAAATTTCACACACTAAAGCAATTACAAACATTTTAGTAAGTGACCTAAAGTTCATATATCAGTATTTTTTGACCATGTATTTGTCACATGATATATAATTTTATTTTTTTAATAGTTAGGGAGACATCACATTTTGTTATAGTTAGGGAGACATCAAATTTTTTTAATAGTTAGGGAGACATCACATTTTGTTTATAGTTAGGGAGACATCACATTTTTTTTTATAGTTAGGGAGACATCACATTATTTTTATAGTTAGGGAGACATCACATTTTTTTATAGATAGGGAGACATCACATTTTTTTTATAGTTAGGGAGACATCACATTTTTTTTTATAGTTAGGGAGACATCACATTTTTTGAACTGTCGAGGCATGGAACAAAAAAGGTTAAGAAACAAGTCTGGTTAGTCACTCAATAAGAACCATCATGTGACCAACGTCTTTTGTCAGCATACCATGTCGGGAGTGATCAATTAAAAAAAGTCTGCATTTTCAAAACAACAAGCATAAACGCTGCCAGACACAAACTAAGGGATCAATTTAGCATAAACTTACATTGCAAATTTAATCCCCTCCCCCCTAAAAACCTCCATTGGTGCGGTCTGTACATATGATACATACATACATACCCAGCCAGACCAACTGAAGAAACCTATGTTGACAGTTTTGGTGACAGTTTTGGTTGATGGTTTCTAACACTGATATAGAAGAATCTTCCCATGATGCTTCATCTTTATGGGGGGGGGAGAAGGGAAATCACACACATTCTGATCTCCTTTTGATACAAAGGAATGGCTTGTAGTTATACAAAATGTTTTTTGGTCTCTACAAAAACAGAATTAGTAACTGGAATTGACATTTTTGAGTAACACAAAAACTTTGGAGTCGGATGAAGAGGTTAGCTGTCAAAGATATCGGTTCTTCCTTTTATAACGTCTTTGATTAGTAACTTGTGTTGTCACTGCGAAAGATCTGAGTTCAAAGAAGAGTGCTGAGTTCTTCGTTTTCTAAAAGGTCGAATTCCTTGGGTTTTTTTGTGCTGTACTTTTAAATGTTACATTTGGACTCAATGCTACTACAAAAACTGGGGAAAAAACAGTGTCTTTCATGTTTTTAACAGTCATAATGCATTGTATGAACATGAACTGCACCTAAGTCCAGCTTATATACTGAAGCTTGTGAAACCCAGCCTTTAATAACATAACTTTTATACGGCTGGAATACAAATTTGAATTAGTACTGGAAAGCTTTGCAACACAGGATCCATTGGTTGCACTTGAACTTTCTATCACAAATATATCAACTACTTATTCTACACATTTTTCAGACTAGCAGGGTTGTTAATTTTGCAATGAAGACTTACAGTAGTTTTGATTTCAAAGCAATGAGAGACCAGATCTGGATAGTCACTCAATAGAAACCGTCAGATTCAAAACTAGACTGATACAAAACTAGCCAGATTCAAAACTAGACTGACCAATGTCTTTTGTCAGCATTTGGGGTGATCAATTAAAAAATTTGAAAAAGGGGCGATCAATGAATAAGTTATTTCTCTTGACTTCACATCAGGGAATTTTGGTTGATTTATCCATTTTCCCATTTTTCCATTTGTATTTGGAAAATCCTTCAGTCTCAGACACATGACATGCCGGTACCTTGCGGCTACATTAAGCTCTCCCTGCGTATGTGGCTTATACATTAAGGAAGTTTCGCCGCCCCTGATATATACCATGAATCCATAGTAGCATGTTCGGTTGTCGCGAAATGCAGACATCCGACCGTAACATCTAAGTTTGCTGTTATAATGCTAAGAATCAATAGCTGAGTGTTCAAAATCCGCTACGTCACCCATGGCCTTTCCTGCCAATACGACCCCACTTCTCCGCTCTCCTTTCGTTCCGTGCTTGGTTCAAAACACCAACTTCACCATCCTCTTTCTGTTTCTGTTGATCATATTACAGTACCGGATCATTTATCCGGCAAGTTTTGGACCAGTGGTGCAGGGGCGAACCAATGAGAGTTTCTTTTGGGGCAGCGGGGGTTCTCTTTCTGTTGGCAGATTTCTTCCCTTATTCAGCCTGCACGCTCACTTTGTTGGAAAATTAGATGCCTGCACCCCCTCAACAGAAATCATTAGGTACACTTCTGCAGAGATGACCCGGATTTCTGGATCTTTACAAATTTCTAGACCAAGTCTTAATATATACTTAAAATAAAAAATAAACAATGAAAATTAAGAACGAAAATTGTATTGAACAGATACAAATTAATCCACTTCTAAATCAGGGTCTGTTTGATCTTTATCAATCTACTTAAAATTCTTAAATATATAGAATATAAAATATACAATGAAAAGTAAAAGAAAAAAAGTAAAGAAGAAAACTGTTTATTAGATATACAAATTAATCCACTTCAAAAATAGGGTCTATTATTTTATATGTTATACTAATCCACTAATCTCCATCTGAAGACAATTCAACCATGCCACGAAAATTAAAGAGCGGCCGAGCAGCAAACTACTATGAAGCCCACCAGATTCAAAACTATCCAGATACAAAACTAGCCAGATACAAAACTAGCCTGATACAAAACTAGACTGATTCAAAACTAGCCTGATACAAAACTAGCCAGATTCAAAACTAGACTGATTCAAAACTATCCAGATTCAAAACTAGCCAGATTCAAATCTAGCCAGCTTCAGAACATTGTTGGTTTTCTAGTAATTTTGGTTTTCTGGAAGCTGAATAAATGGTCTGGTACTGTAATTCTTTCTTTCTCTCTTTTTTTTTGTTTTCCCTCTCTATCACCTTTTCTTCTCTCTCTTCCTCTAACTTATCTCATCTCTCTGACTTTTCTTTTTGTCCTCATCCCTTCTTTTCTTCCTCCTTTCTCTCCTATCAGTTTCTTTGGTCCTTTCCATGAACCCTTTCTCTTTCCCTTCTTTATACATTTATTCATGTTCTCTGTCCGATGTTTGAATTTATTTCAAAACATCAGTATGTTGGTGATTGAAGATATACTTAATCATTAATATACTCTCTTTTGTTTTTGACAACCCTATTCCAACGATCAACTAGTTTTTCAATACCAGCTTTGTAAAAATACTTCGATTTTGATCTGAAATAAAAGACTAATTTTTTATTTTGATCACTTTTCTTGATGTGAGTCTTTGTCCATCAAAATCGTTTTTCAAACTTCTAAACAAATGATAGTCAGTTGGAGCAAGATCAGGAGAGTATAGTGGATGAATCATTTTTATCCCAACCAAATTCCTCTATGAGATCTTTAATCACTTAGGCAGTATGAGGATGTGCATTATTGTGAAGAAGAATGACCCTTTTTCTGTTCTGTTTGATGGGCATTTTCTGTCATTTGTAATGGATGATTGTTTGCATATCCCACCACACACTCAATAAGAGCTTCTTCAGATGACAGTGCTTAACATTGTAAAAAAGGATCCATTTCTCATCCCCAGTAAAAACTCTCTTAAGAAAAGGCACCTAGAGCTGCTGGGAATGTGGTGTCACAACAATCAGCACATTGCTGGCAATTTGCTACGGACAGGTCATGTGGGACCCATTTTTCAACCTTGGACACTTTTCCTAGCTTCTTCAAATTGTGATCAACAGTCATATGGCAAACATTGAGTTGTTCGCTAAGTTCTGTGACTGTAAAAACAGGATTTGTTGCAACTATCGATATAAAAAAAAGGACAGAACTTTTGTTACAATTTTATTTCCTTTTATTCATGGCTTCCTTTTATGCCCATCATTTTTTCCCAACGTTTTGACTCTTTCGGTCAATGGCTGCCTGTCTTCATTTTTCAGTCTGTTTTGTCTTAGTGTGTCACTCTTTTCTCCACTCTTTTCTCCACCGTCAGTGTAACTCATTCGACAATGTTATTGCTTTTCCAAATCTAGTTTTGAATATTTTTACCATGAATTATATTGTGAACAAGCCTGCTGAAGAGTCCAACTCCATTCCTACTTCTGTTTCGACTAAAGATGATTACTGATAAAAAATTATATTTAAAAAATATTTTTTAGTATAAATGTATTTATTTATTCGAACGAATAAGCCCTTGCGTATCACTTGGATCACTTGGTCGTGATTTTGAATC